>CM019826.1:89817797-90002685 GCA_009763385.1 Coix lacryma-jobi var. lacryma-jobi
CGCCGAGGGCCCTGGTTGGGAACGCCTTCCGTCAAGGCTTCTATTGGCCGACCGCCATTGGGGACGCCAAGCGTTTGGTCCAAGCGTGCCATGGGTGTCAATTCTACGCCAAGCAAACGCACCAGCCCGCACACGCCCTGCAGATGATCCCAATCACTTGGCCATTTGCCGTTTGGGGGCTCGACCTTGTGGGTCCCCTCAAAAGGACAAGTGGAGGGTACACACACATGCTCGTGGCCGTCGACAAGTTCACCAAGTGGATCGAGGCTAAGCCGATAGGAGACCCCACCTCCGAGAGGGCTGTCGAGTTCATCGCCAACATCATGTACCGGTTCGGGGTGCCTAATGTCATCATCACCGACAATGGCACCCAATTCACGGGCAAAAAGTTCACCAACTTCTGCGATGACAACAACATTCGCGTAACCTGGGCCTCGGTCGCATACCCCCAATGCAACGGGCAGGTCGAGCGCGCCAACGGCATGATACTCCATGGGCTGAAGCCGAGGCTGTTCAAGACCCTCAAGAATTTCGGAAAGGGGTGGGCTACAGAACTCCCCTCGGTGCTGTGGGGCCTCAGGACTACGCCGAGTCGAGCCACCGGGTTCACTCCGTTTTTCCTAACCTACGGCGCCGAGGCCGTCTTACCTACGGACCTCGAGTACGGCTCACCTCGACTTCGAGCCTACAACGAGCAAACCAGCGACGAAAGGCTCGCCAACGCCAAGGACCAGCTCGAGGAGGCCCGAGACGTGGCGCTCATCAACTCTGCACGCTACCAGCAAACACTTCGATGCTACCACGACAAGCACGTGCGCAAAAGGGACCTAGCGGTGGGGGACCTCGTGCTTCGACGGCTGCAAGATAATCGAGGGCGCCATAAGCTCACCCCTCCGTGGGAAGGCCCATACACCGTGGCCGAAGTGCTCAAGCCAGGAACATACAAGCTCTACGACGACCCAAGGCAGGATCCTGGCGAACGCGTGGAACATATCTCAGCTACGTCGCTTCTACCCTTAAAGGCCTCGAGGCCTTGTTCATTTTATCACTTTGTACAAACATGTCAAAATGAATGAACAAACTCGTGCATTGTCGTTCATGTTGCTTCGCATCTTAAGGTAGCCTCGACCCTGCTTTGCTCAGGGTCAAGCCTCCCTCGGGGCTGACGGGGGCCTCCCCCCCCCCCCAGACTCCGGAAAAAATGCGCGTTTTCTTTTTCAAAAATTTTGACCCTCGTCTCGACTCGCGCCTCGAGTGAACTAGCGACGTCTAAATCTTAAAGTACCTCGAGCCTCCAAGGTCGGGGGGCGTCGACGTAGACGGCCACCTACGCCCCCGGGCTACGGTGCCCTACCTACGCCTCCCCTCGAGGGGCTCGCGACGTATCGAAGGAACACAGACTAAGTTAGCAGAAACTCGAGCTTGCGACAAAGAGAAGTGGTCAAACGCATTTGAAAGGAAAAACCCCTTTAAACAAACAAGTCATATATACATTCGGGTCTCGACGTACCCTCATTCACGTCATAAAATTCTTACAAGGGCCTCGGCGCCCAAATTTGGCGCGCAGGCCCTAGTCTTCGTCGGTGCGGTACTCCTCCCCGAGGTCCTCCGCGGCGGGCTCAACCTCGACGCCCGAGCTCGAAGGAGGAGGGCTCCCGACACCGCTGCTGGCGTCAGGAGGCAGCACGTCCTCCTCGAAGATCTTCGCGAGCGACGTCCCCGGCCTCTCCATCTTCTCCAAAATTTTGTCGACACGGCGGTTGTTCCACTCCTCATCCTTCCCCTCGATCTCGATGAAGCCATTCGCGACAACGTGGACCGGGAAGCGGAAACCGGAGCGAACGACCGCGAGTGTCTGCTTGACGCCGTGATGGAGAGCTTGCCGGACACGGTCCCGCGCGGCTGCGTCGAAGAAGCACAAGGCGTCGACCAAGGCATCGCCCCGAGCCACTGCACCTTCTGCCGCGGTCACAGGAGGAGCACCCCACATGGGGCCGAGCCGGTCGAGAGAGGTGCGAGCCCGCTCCGCCACCATCGTCTCGTCTTGGAGTTGGTCCAAGAGAGCCTCATTCGTCCCACGGGAGCTCCTCGACCGTCTTCTCGACCCTGCGCAACAAACGAGGAAGAGTGAGACTGCGACGTAGCAAAACTTCGAACTCGACAGAGAAAGAACGAGACCCACAAGGTGAAGCTGAAGCTCAGCCGCGACCTGTCGCTCCAGGCCAGGTGCTGGCGCGCTGCTCAGGCCTCGCGGCTCAGCCGCTCGAGCCTCTCGGCCAGTGACTGCGCCTCCTCGCGTCAGCAGAGCCTCGATCTCCTCGATCACCTGCCCACCTCCGCCAGGCCGATCCTTTCGGATCACCTCCTGCTCGCCGCCCCCTCGGCAGCTCGGGCGGTGGCGGCACCACTCTTGGCGTCTTCGGCCTCTTTTCTTCGCCGCCTCCGCTGCGGTTCGGGCGTGGCGGCCTCGCTTCGGACGTTAGCGCCCTCCTGCTTCGCCGCCTCGGCTTCAGCCCGGGCGAGGCGGCCTCGCTTCGCGCGTCCGCGGCCTCCTTCCTCGACGCCTCGAGAGCGCGGTGGCCTCCTCCTTGGATCGGCGACCTCACCTCGAGCCGCCGGACCTCCGCCTCCGCCTCGTTGAGCCGGCTCGCCATTTGGGCGTTCCGGCTCAGCTCCGCGCGGAGATCTTGAAGCTCCGCCTCAGCCCGCGCAGGGCGGCTGACACCTGCGCGGACCGGCCCGCCTCCTCGGAGCAGGACCGCTCCGCCTCCGCCATAAGCTCGGCCACCTCCCGGAAGATGGACCGCGCCTCGCGCGGGGCCCCCCGCTGGACCGGTGGCAACGGAGACCATGCGAGGGACGGGCTCGGCGCATCGGGAAACGGCCATCCTGGCCGGTCAAGCTCGATGTCGGGCAGATCCTTCTCCGCCCCGAGCTGCCCCGACTGCGGCCCGCCGCCTGACGGCACGAGCCCCGGCTCTTCCCTGGCCGGGCCTCCGGCGCCTTGTCGGCGCTAGCCGCGCCTCGGGCGCCTCCACCATCATCGAGCCCGCGGCGAGGAGCGGCCCCTGCTCCAGCTCGTTCAGGAGGTCCTCCACCGTCGGCTCCTCCTCTGCCAACTCCTCTCCCCCCTTTCCCTCCGCCGCAGCCCGGCTCGTGTCGTCGGGGCCTCGAGGGGCGCAGTCTCCTCAGCCCCAGACACCGGCGGGGCCGTGCTCGCCCCAGGCGCTTCCCCCGGAACAGCCGTCGTGGTGAGGGGAAGGGTGGCGCTCCCAGCTGGCACCATCGCGGGAGGAGGAGGAGGGGAGGAGGCAGCGCTTCGGCGGATATGGTGGTGGCGGGCTCGATGCCATGAGCTGAGGCCCCTGCAATACGAGATGACGGCGATATCAGAACCAGGAAGAGTACCTCGACCCCTGTGGTCGATGGCGACGGCCTCACCAAAATTCGCGACGATCATCTGGCCTCCTCGAGCCATGGCAGCTCGGGCCTTCTTCAGCCAAGCGGCTTCTCTAGCGGAGGAAGGTGCCATACCTCGAGGTGCCTGTGCCTCGACGGGGCTCGAGGTCTTGGCCCGCTTGGACGAAGCGAGGTCCACCTCCTGGTAGGAGCGCTTCCCCCTGAGAAAACGGAGATAGCACGCGTCATCAAAAGCAAAGAGGTGAAGCCTCACTACCGACGAGACCCAAGGAAACTACTCACCCGAAGCGGCGGCTGGGCTTCTTCCCGGAATCGCCGGACCCACTCGGGGGCTTCGAGCCCACCCCACGGCTCGAGCCCTGTGCCTGGGCCGTCTCCACAGGGCTGGGATGGGGGGAGGGCTCCCGACGCCTCCCATGGCTCGACCTCGAGGGAGAGCCCTCCTTCGCCCCACATCGCGGAGGGCGACCGTACCTCCCTCGTGCTGACGTCGTGGCGCCCGCCCCGGCGCGGGCTCCGGGACCCTCCGGCGCTCGCGCTGGTGGTCGCGCCCTCCCGCGTCCGCTTCCGTGTCCCGGCGGCGGTGCGGCGATGGACTCCGGGGACGCTCACGCGCCCCTGGTCACGAGACGCACGGGGGCTCCCTCCCCGACGCTCGTGATGGCGCGGGCTCGACGCCTCTTCCTGGCGCCCGCTCCTCCGCGGGCTCGACGGCGCCCTTGACGGCTCGCGGGGGTCGGGCCCGAAACCCTTCTCGACCTGTCGACCGCTTCTCGAAGCCCGACCCCTCTCGAGACCCCCCGTCTGGGCTGACGCGGGGGCGGCCTCCGTTGGCGCTGTGGCGGAGGCGCTCCGGGTCCGGGGCTTCCTTACGACCAGGGGCACATCCGGCGCGGAGCTCGACGGACCTCGGCCCCCGACGAGGCAGGGATCGGCGCCGCCTTCCGCGGCTGCGTCCCGCGCGACCCTTTTGTCGGTGGGACCTCCAGTGTACCCTCCTGCACAGAGGAGAGCGGTCAGCCCTATCACATCAACGAGCCCGCGCGCATCAACGCGCATCCATCCCCTCGTCGTCGCCCTCCTCCTCATCACCACTCTCCTCCTCCGAGCTCGAGGAGCTCAGCTCGGGGGACCCGTCCCCAGGCTGACGGTTACGACGAGCCTTCGCCAGTCTCTGCTCCCGAGCTAAGCGACGCAAGGTTTTTGTTTTCTCTTTCTTCTTTTTGGGCATCCTTGCTCTCCTTGTCCTTCTGAGCAGAGAGGCGCCTCACCTGAGAATCCGCGGCGTCCTCCCTCACCGGGGGCCTCGACGCGCGACAAGTAAATGCCCCCTGAAAAAAGAAGAAGCGTGATGAGACAAACCACAAGACGGATGCAAAAGGATCGAAGGAAGAAAAAGGGGGAGGAGGCTCGAGATAGCTCGACTCGAGGGAGGCTTACCAGGTCGAGACACCCCTCGTCGGGTGCCATCGCAACCAAGTTGGAGTATTCAGGGACGAACGGCCCCTGGATCGTGATTGACACCCGGGAGACGCCCTCGTTCCGGGACAGCCTCCCTTCGGCCATCCTCGAGCGATTGAGCGCCTCGAGCTGAGCCTGGCGGGCCCATCTCGTGCATAAGAAGGGGGCGGTCCGCCAGCGGGAGAACTCTTCGCTGGTGGAACGCCCAAATGACCGCTTGCACGGTCAGCTTCTTCTCGTCCACCATCGTCTTCATCATCTCCATCAGCGGGGCCAGGTGGCGTTGCCTGTCCGCCGCAACGCCCCAGGTCCACTTCTCCGGGCGTTGAGTGAGGACCCTGCCGGTGTACTGCGGAAAGAGGCCACCTTCGTTCCGCAGATAGAACCAATGGTCGTCCCACCCGCCCTGGTTGGTGGAAAGCTTGTATCGCAGGTACTCGCGGGGGACATTGGCCGACGAGGTCCCCGCCCTCGCGGTAATGGCAAGGGAGCCCATGCGCACGGGCCGCCTCCCGCTGGGCTTCAGGGACTTGATGAAGAGCTCGCCCTGGAAGAGATGGACGAACATCTCCCAGTGCGGCTCCATCTTCAGGTACCCCTCGCACACTGCGGCGAATATGGCGGCGTGCGAGATGGAGTTGGGGAGAAGTGTTGCAGCTCCACCTCGAAATGGTGGGCCAGCCCTCGCAAGAAGCGGCTCGGCGGGACGCCGAGCCTCATACGGTGGTAGCGCGCGAAGCTCACCACGTACCCCTCCGGCGGGTGCGGCTCCCGGTGCTCCGCCGACGGGATAACCCACCATGCGGGTCCCCTCCTCCGGGTTGGGGCGCAGAAGCCCCTGGGCCACCAGCGAGTCCATTTCACTCTGCGTTCACCTTCGACGGGCTCCAGTCCTCGGCCGGCAGCATCTGTGTCTGGGCGGCCATGACGGTGGCGCGGCGCGGATCCGGGCAGCGGACGGGCGGCCGGAAATCCCCAATCGACTAGCTCGAAGGAGAGGGCGCGTGAAGGCTATGGCGGCGGCGAAGGCAAAGGCAAAGTAAAGGGTTCCTTTTCCCCTCTTTCGATATTTATAGGGGGAAACCCAGACGGGCGGGATCTCCCACGACGTAAAAAGGTAACCGAATGCATTCAATGCGCCCACCTAACCGCGTCTCGAGCCGGATGCAGGGTACACGCGTTACCTCTCCATTCGCTCCACTACCCGGGCCCGCCACGACCGTCGCTCCGGCTTCGCGACCGCCGCTCTCCCCGACGGTTTTCTGCCTAAAAAGGCGTGCCCAATGGGCAGAAGGACTCCCAGACGACGGAGGCTTCTTCACAAAGGTAAAAACGGGCCCCGGCCCTAAGTCTCGAAGCAGCGAAGGCTGGCCCTCGAAAAGGGTTCGACAACCGGCTTCGAGCACCCGAGTCAGGGACACCAAGGGGCGCCACTCGCGGCATTACTCGAGGGCCGAGCCCTCGAGGCCCCTCACGTGTATCCAAGGCGGGGAGCTCGACGTGCAGTGAGATCCCCTCGGAGGGAGGCATCGAGCCACCAGGTCCTATCGAATGGACCCGGCACTCCTGCAGACTGAGCACCCATGCTTTATGAGACCGCCTCCGGGCCACAGTCGACCCCTATCGAACGGGGCACAAGCTCTCACTTGGATTCCCCGTTACCAGCTCACCGGGAACCTCGATACTCGCCCACTCGGGGTAGTACGAGGCATCCCCCCTCGCATCCGATCGAAAGGACTCGCGGGATGACAAGCCAGGGCAATCGGCATGCCGGACAGCTCGAGGAGCCGGCCAGTCGGTTCAGCCTGGCACCCCTCGACGAAAGAGGGTCTAAGAACTCGGACAGTTACGACTAATCTCTTTTCTTTGTGTAAACATGAGATTTTCAGGCCTCGGGCGAACGTTCGTCCTCCATCTTGCCCGAGCCCTCAAGGACAGGCCTCGAACGATCGCTCGTTCTCCATCTCGCCCGAGCCCTCCGAGGCTTGGCTCGGACGGAGTCTCCCACGACAAAGGAAAGGTAACCGCAAACATTTAATGAGACTACCGAACCACATTTCGAGCCTGTTGACAGGTACACACGGCGCCGCGATCTCTGCTCCCTGACGATTTCCGCCTAAAAAGGCGCGCCCACTGGGCAGAAGGTTCCCAAACGACGGAGGATTCCTCGGGAAGCCCACGAGGGAGTTCTAATCACTCCCCCATGGCCTCGGGGGCTACACCCGCGGGTGTCGCTCGCACGACACCCACGGAATCAAATCGACAAAACCCTCGAGACCAGTTAGCTATCCATCGAGATCCCAATCTGGAGCCCCTGCTCGAATGCAAGCACTCAAACAAGGGCTCGGGGGCTACTCTCGGTGGTACAAAAAAGGGTACCCCCAATCAACGCAAACACCCGAACGCTCTATCTTCGTCTCGCCCGAGCCCTCCCAGCCAGGCCTCGGGTGAACGCTCTATCTCCGTCTCGCCCGAGCCCTCCCAGCCAGGCCTCGGGCGAACGCTCTATCTCCGTCTCGCCCGAGCCCTCCCAGCCAGGCCTCGGGCGAACGCTCTATCTCCGTCTCGCCCGAGCCCTCCCGGCCAGGCCTCGGGCGAACGCTCTATCTCCGTCTCGCCCGAGCCCTCCCGGCCAGGCCTCGGGCGAACGCTCTATCTCCGCCTCGCCCGAGCCCTCCCGGCCAGGCCTCGGGCGAACGCTCTTTCTCCGCCTTGCCCGAGCCCTCCGAGCAAGGCCTCGGGCGAGCACGATCGCTCTCCGTCTCGCCCGAGCCCTCCAGGCCTCGGGCGAGCGCGCCCCTTCACCTCGAGCCTTAACGCACGGACCTCAAGCTGTACAGACAGCCGTACCAGCCCATACCACGCATTTAATGCCTTCACCTACTCCGGTCATGTCCACTAGTGCACAACATGTACCACAGTGACTCGGTGTAAAGGTCAAGTCTCGTTTTCACTACAAGCATGGGCAAAAGGGCACCAGTACAGCACTGTTCGGCCAAGCCATGCACTGTAACCCCTCGAGGCCGGCTACGCGCCCCTCGAGCCCTGCACTGTAACACCTCGAGGCCGGCTCCGCGCCCCTCGAGCCCCCGTGGCACCACCTCGAGGCCGGCACCGCGCCCCTCGAGCCCTGACAAGCTCTCTCACTCTTGGAAGACAGGTACTCCAAGACCTGGAGGGACCCCGCTATGTCCTGTACAAGCCGGAATGGGCGCTGTACGGCTTCCACTCCGCCACGCCTCCATGACCGCGCCCGGGATGGAGGCCACGCTTCAAGGACGCCTCAACAGCAACGCCCACGTCGGCTACAATGTCTTCGACAAGACAGGATTCCTACCCTGCTTCGTATTGGGCGCCGTACGCCCCGACACTTGTAAAACCCCTGTGTAACCCTGGCCTCCCCTTGCCCTATAAAAGGGGACGCCAGGGCCCTCATTCGCATGGAGACAAACACGTTAGAGCGCCTTACACCCATACACTTAAGTCCGGACCCCGGTCCACGCTCACCAAGCTTGTATTCGCCCCTGTACAAGCACTTAGGTGCAAGTAATACAAGAACATCCCCCCCGCTGGACGTAGGGCCTTCTTTGCCCAAACCAGGATAAATCCTTGTGTCCTCTTGCATCACCATCCAGGAAGAGAAGCACGCGATCATATTACTCGTTGGTGTGATACCCCCGGGTACGAAACACCGACAATATCTAAAAGATTAACTCTAGTGCAAGTGGGAGACTGTTGGGAATATGCCCTAGAGGTAATCATAGAGATGATGATATTTCTATTTTATCCATGATTTATTATATGTTCATTGAATATCCATTAAAGAAAACTTGTATTGATTGACAATTATGTGAATTGTCTGTGAGACTCTTTTACTTGTATGGTATTCAATAGTTGTCCCTGATCGGAGTTCATGTGAGGACACACATGAATATTAGATCAGCACATGTATTAGTTGATGACTATGTTTCACAAGTCATAGACATGGAGATGTCAAACTAATAATGTGGGCACATGTATGACATGGGGCTAGACTGACCCAGCATGAGATGTTCTTATTATCTCTTTACACATCATGTACATTATGTCCTTCGACCTGAGATTATGGTATGTTCTCAAGATATGAATTGACTTACTTAGGGACTGTCAAACGCTACTTCGTAACAGGGTAGTCATAAAGATAGTCTTCGGGTTTGTCAGGAAATATGCTGTGAGACATAGACGATCAAGATGGGATTTGCCCCTCTCCGTGAGAGAGAGATATCACTGGACCACTCAAATGATTGGATCATAAAATGCATGGCCGTGCTTAGGTTAAGTGTTAACCTATGAGTTGGACCAAATATTGTGTGGCAAGGGAATTACATATATGTGATCGTGGAGGTTCGTCAGATATGATCTTTGCGTATACATAGGAGTTGACACGTCTTGCTAGAGGCCGCTGTCAACTATCGGGCGAGTAGGAGTACTCGGGCCGTGTCTATATGTGCGTGAACCCATAGGGTCGCACGCTTAAGGGGCTGGAAGCCTGATTCGAGTTGGACTCGAATCAGACCAGGGTTTGCTAATGGGCCTCCAGGTCGGTGGGCTCATTAGGGACGCCTATATAAAGAGGGGTGGGGCGACCAGGGTTTACACATGTCATTTTTGACAGCCGTCGCCCACCCCACGCCTGCGCCTAATTGCTCCTCGCAGACCTAGCAGTCTGGAGGCGTGACGCTTCCTCCCTGTACGCGTGGATACCTCGGAGGTGCTGCATCTGGAGCACAAGGACGAACCGCACGTGGAGACGTGAAGGTCGGACGTGAACATCTACACGGCATCGCTGCGATGTGCATGTCTACACCGAGACGTCTTCCGCTGCATCTGCGCGTCTAGTGGTAATCCCGTGATCTATAACTAGCAGTAGTTCCTGGTTTATGGGGTTGAAAAATTTTGTTTTTCGGCTAGCGTAGCATCCTCGTAACCCTTCATGACTACCGCTGGCTTGCACAAACAGTAGGGGCGCATGGGCAAAAGGTGACAGATTTTGCCTGGCTACATAGATCCCCTCACATGAACTCAGGCTAGTTTTTAAAAGGTAAGGCGTCCATAAGCCAAATATCTGCTTGAGTATTGGGTTAGGTGAACAACCTTCTATCGCTTTACTCTCTCGTTTATCTCTCTCACACAAGTAGCAAGGCGTCAATCTAGTTAAGTCATCTATTTAATTAGGATTAGTTCATAGGAGTAAAGCTAGAAACATAGGAGTCTTTATACTCACTCGTTGTCCTCCCACCTAGCTAACTCTACTAAAGTTATCTTTCATATCATATACTCTTTGCTTAACTTATTTATCTTATCTATCTATCCTCCCTTATATCCACTTATTCCCTTTTGCTTCTCTAATTGATAATAGATTATAGTAAGACTAAAGGATCTATCTTTCCTCTCTCTACATCTTTCCTAGCTTGCTTTCCTTTGGGATAAAATAAATAACGATATCTTGGAATACTCCTAGGTGAAGTGCTACATCGGTATAATCTGTGCACTTGCGGAATTATCCAATAATCAATAGTTTTACCACCAAGACACTTCTAGCGCCGTTGCTGGGGTTAGGCTCCATAGTCTAGTTCTAGTGGTTGCGTTAAGAAGTGTCAACAAGCATTTCTGGCGCCGTTGCCAGGGAAAGCAACAACCTAGGAGTTTAGAGAGAGTGAATCCGGAGTCTACTATATATTAGTTATCAATTAGTATAGGAGCTAACCCCTCACTTGTCTAGTTTCTTTTCGTTATCGTGAAACTAGTAGGTGTATGAGCGGTTTCCAACTGCCGTCAAACTTCGTTGAAAATCCTGAGCAGTTGTTGTGGAGGACTAGACTTCATCAAGTTCCACCTCAGAGGTTCATCTTGAACCAGAATTCGTTCGAGGAAGTTTCTGCACCAGCTAGAAGAGAAGCCATGGCCCAAAAGACCATCTCCGAGTACTCTGCGCCGTCGGCCGACAATGTTACCACGGGTCCGCAGCTTAACTTGGGAGATGCGACTTTCGAGCTCAAACCAGCTCTCATCAACATGGTGCAAGCCAATCCATTCTGTGGGAAGCCGCATGAGGACGCCAAGCCCATCTCCAACACTTCTTGTAGGTATGTGGTACCTTCACTATGAAGAATGTGTCTGCAGATACCATCCGTCTTCGTCTTTTCCCGTTCTCGTTATTGGGAAAGGCGAAGCAATGGTTCTACGCCAACAAGAGTGAAGCCACCACTTGGGAGAAGTGCGCCAATGCGTTTCTCAAGAAGTTCTTCCCGATGAGCAAGACCAGCGCCCTTCGTGGAAAGATTTTCAGCTTCCAGCAACAAGCTTTTGAGACGATTCCCGAAGCATGGGAACGTCTACAAGAGTACATTCGCGCCTGTTCTCATCATGGGATAGAGGAGTGGCTCATCATCCAAGGTTTCTACCATGGCCTGACCGGTATGGCCCGTAGTCACCTAGATGCAGCCGCTGGAGGGGCATTCTTACAACACAATGTGAGAGATGCCAAGGACCTCATAGAGAAGATGGTTACCAACCAAGGTTGGAATGAGGAACGTCTTCAGCCCAAGAAGAGAGTTGTTCATGCTCTCAACGAGGTGGACATGCTCTGCGCAAAGATGGACCTCTTGATGAAGAAAGTAGAAGAAAGTTCCAAGAAGGAACAAGAGGTCGTTCAACCTTATGCAACCGCACAAGTCGTCGAAGCCAACCAATGGTGCGAGGTATGCGGAGGCAATGACCATTTGGGAAATAATTGTCCCGAAACGAAGGAGGAAGTGAGCTTCATCAACAACACCAACAACAACAATGGGTATCGGCCCCAACAACAACAACAAGGATGGAATTCACGCTCCTTCTACCAAAATCAAGGTAACGGTTATAGCAATAATTTCAATAATTCTTATAATAACCAACCTTTTTTAAGAGATCTTGTCTTAGGCCAATCTAAAATAAATGATAGTATTAATAAAAAGATGATGGCTAATGATAAGATTCTTGAAAATATAAATGAGAAAATGGATAGCTTTAATTCTTCTATGAAAAATCAATTGAGTTTTAATAAAATGCTAGAAACACAATTAGCTCAATTAGCAGCAGCTGTCCCATCCTACGAGCAAGGTAAGATCCTAGGGAAACCCGAGGATCCAATAGAGGGTGTAAAATTAGTTACTACGAGGTACGGTAAGCCTCCGCTCCGGTCAAACTGGGGCTATCTACTCGTTTCGCCCTTTCTCACCAAGAAGGAAGATCCAGGCCTGCCGACCATCACCTGCCAAATTGGACCACAAGTCTCTCACGACGCCTTCTGCGACCTTGGATCGGGTGTGAACATCATGTCCAAGGTAACGTATGATAACTTACTAGGGGGACCTTTGCTCCCTACATTTGTTCATTTGCAGCTGGCCGATCAGACGCTACAGTCCCCGAGGGACTAGCAACAGACATCCTCATCAAAGTCCAAAACAGCTATGTCCCCGTCGATTTCCTTATATTGGACATGGGATCCAATGTAGACGTCGCGATCATCCTTGGAAGGCCGTTCCTCAATACGGTTAACGCCGTCATCTATGTGGGATCCAGCCAACTTCACCTCCAGTTCCCGGAGTATAAGGTAAAGTGTCCATTCAACGGTTATAAAGCTAACATGCAGGTGAAGGACAAAGAACCTCGAGACAACAAACATCGTCGTCGACGCCCACGCCGTAGGAACATGAAAAAGAGCGAGTCAGCCAACAAGGCCGAAGTAAAAGAAGAACTTACCGACGAGGTGCAACCACGGTCTCCATCTCCGGGACCGACCAAAGCACCAATGACAAGACAGAGAGGTCCTGCTCTACGGACCTAAAACATGGAGCCCTTACTGATAAGGTAAATCAATAGTTATCTCATATTTATGTTGGAAGCACGCTTGCCTTACCCCCGCACACGTGCAGGGGAGCGGCGAAGGTGACTGATCGTCAAAGACAAAGGCGAATAAAGGAACAGTGGTGCTGTAGCTCTATTCCCAAAAACTATTGCCATTACACTGTTCATCCCCTGGTATTTATAGGGAATACCAAGGGACGCTGACTGAATTACAAAAGGGCACAAGAAAGATTCCTTTACGGTGTACGATGGAAGGGCAGAATTGTACAAACATAGACGGTGCGGAAACCCTAGCTAGCCTTCCATATGTCCGCCGCCACCCGGCTCGCGCTCACCCTCGCGGGGACATGAGGGTTGACCTCCGGCTTGTGAAATCATCCCTCTAGTAACGAGGTCTGCGTCCGCTCGCCACCCGTTGAGCCTAAGCCTCCTAGCTAAGGTGTGCGGAACGCGCGAGGGTTGCTTCCAGTGTTCTTCACGCCTTTTGCCTGCAAGAAACGTCAAACATCCCGAGGGTCGAGCCAGTATTCGAGGGTTAGAAAGGTGACTCGAGGGACTTAACAAATAACTAGGGTTTTTATGAAGGTGTGCAGGGCGCACGAGGGTTGTTTTCTGAGTCAGCCTGCATGACGTCACTGCCGAGGGTCCCTTCCCCCAACAGTAGCCCCTCGATGGCTTGGATCTAAAAAATGATCTTTAGGCCCAAGCAGCGCCTTTGTTTGGAAATGAACAGTGTCCCTCGGCAGCGACGCCCGCGACTGCTTGTGGGCCGGGTCGTTGTATTTTATTTGTGACGTTGGGGACCATCTTGTTTTTTGCGCCGTGGTTTTCGGGGTCTGAGCCGATCTTGTCGGGCTGGGTGGATCGTTCCTTGGCCTATAAATAGGTGGGGTTGGTGGATGGTTCAAAACTATGCCATCCTCTTGCTATAGCCATCCTGCTGCTGCGCTTTGCTTGTTGCGAAGGTTTTCTCGGTTTGTTTGCGAAGGTTGGGTGAGTCGCTTGTTGTGCGAAGGTTGTGAGCTGGAGAGATGGCTACGATGAAACAGACTGCTCGCGTTGCATCTCCGACTGCCGCAGATGAGGGGATAACCTTCGAGTTTGGACTTAGCCGGGTTTGCAGTTCGGATCTGGCATCTTATGTCAAGCGAGGCTGGATTGAGGATGAAAAGGCGAGGAGCAGTGCTGGAGAGACTGTTCCAAAGCCGGAGGCTGACGAGGTTGTTGTATTCGAGGAGTTCTTTTCGGCTGGTCTGCGTTTTCTGGTTGCTTCCTTTGTGTCTTCTGTTCTGGAGATGTTCAATTTGAGGTTTCATCAGCTCACACCATCATGCTTCACGAAGCTTTCGGTATATGTCTGGGCGTGCCATTCTCAGGGCGTTGTCCCTCACGTCGAGGGTTTTGTTCGCACTCATCGTGTGCATATGTAGCCTCGCAAGATTGTGGATGGCGAAGGTAACACCAGTCTCGGGCAGTTCGCGGTGTACACCTTTTGCCATCGCGCCGGATCGGAGTTGCTGGTGCAAGCTCAGAAGAACAAGTGGACCAGTGGGTGGCAAGAGTTCTGGTTCTACTACAAGCTTAGCGGCGCCACCGAGCTTTGCGGCGAGCTTCCGCCCCTTGGTGATGTAAGTGCCAAAGCTAAGATGAGTGTCGAGGCGCATGCCGCAGTTGATTGTCTAAGGGTGGTTGCGCGTTCCCAGTGTGCTCGCGACTTGGTCGAGGAGTATTGCTGTGCTAAAGTGTGGCCCCTTATCCGGAGATAAGTCTGGATTGCGGTTGAGGATGACTCCAAGTACGAGGGTAGGGGTTTGAAGAAGCCTAAATTGGAGTTGAACAAGGTTTGAGAGACTGTCCTTAGGAAGTTTCCCAAACGTGAAGATGGTGTCGAAGCAATTTATAAGCGGGTTGAGCAGAGAGTGGAAGACCTCGTTGGTAAGCTCTCTACACTATAGGTTAAGGCTATCGACAACTCAGTAGGTAGCGGAGGTCGAGTTAACAGACTGTTTGATATGCTTGGGGTTTCGTATCCTGATTGGCCCGCAACTTCGAGCGAGGATGCACCGAAAAAGAGAAAACGCACGTCCACGGAGGAGAAGGGGGTTGTCTCACGACCGAAGAGGGGTCGTGGTCAAGGCCGCGGCAGCGTTGGCGACCGAACCAAAACACTGGCGACGAAGGTTGCTATGGCGTCGGGCACTGCCGGTACTTCCTCTTCCTCGGCCATCATATCAGTGATGGGTGGCCGAGGTGTCGTGAGGGTCGGAGGTCAAGTACCGCGCGTCGGCGGGATTGGAGCTCTGATCCAGATTTCAGACGACGAGGGTGCCTCCGATGATGATGACAAGGAGGAAGAGAAAGAGGTCGAGAAGGGGGCCGATTCTGAGGACGATTCGTCTGATGAAGCTAGTGAGACCTCCGGCAACGAGGGCGACTCAGAAGAAGAAGTGTCCATTGGTGATGACCGTGGGAAATCGATTACCTCGTCAAGCGCTGACGCTGAAGCCCCGAGCGAGGGTTAGTGCCCGAGTTCGCGGGGTCACACATCTGGGTTGACGGTTTTGAGGTGAGGGGTGAGCTTGACTCGGAACGAAATCCTGGTAAGAGGCCATATGGCGAAGCTAGCCGGTCCAGCCTTCCTTACTTTGCCAAGAAGGTTGGAGTTTCGGATCCGACTACAGAGCTTTTCACAAGTCCAGACCTTCGAGAGTGCCATTTGCAATGTGCTCCGGAGGAAAGGCATTTTCTTGGACGTGTGTTTGGTCGGATTTGTGTGCCGGAAGCCTAGCTTTGATTAGTCAACCAACCATTGGACGAGCTTCACGATGATATTGACGTTAAGTTGGCTGAGCTGATGCTTCTCAGTCGCTCTGTGCGCCGAAGGGCTGGTATAAACGATGATTTCTTAAGGAACCGGTTGGCCGAGGTTGAGAAAGAAAATAAAGACCTCCGGCGAAGTTTGGAAAACAAAGAAATTGAGCTTAAAGGAGCTTTTGAGAAAGTTAAGAAAACCCGAGAGGAAGCGCAGGAGGTTGTGAGCCATAACGCTGAGTTGTTGTCTGCCTGCCGTGATAAGGACAAAGACTTGATCTCCGCAAAGAGCCGCATAGAGGATCTGACCTCGGAATTGGCTTCTCGATCAGAGGCGTGGCAGAAGAGCATGGGGAAAATTAAGGACAAAGTTGACTCCTGCTTGACTGAAGCCGGCGGCTCTGCCGGGGAGCCACTGCCTACTGCTAACGCGGAGGCCTTCGAAGGTTGGCTATGTAATGAGCTTGATGTTTTTAGTTCATTAGTTGGTAACGCAACCAACTTTGGGGGCTACGCCGGAGCTTTAGCTATGGCCGGTACACTTCGCCAAGCTGACTACGAGCACCTTCGCAAGATCAGGAAACCGAGTCACGTTTTCCCGACGGTTGACGAAGTGCGCAAAATGAAGGTTGATGATGCGGAGGTTCGGAATTGTGCGATGCGCTTGCTTCACAGATTCTGGATTGCTGGTGGGGGCCATGCACTTGCCTTCGAAGAGGCTGCCGAAGCTACACGTCAGGTTTGACATATCGGAATAAATTTTAATTTTTTTGGTTTATTTGTGTAAGAGAGTGTTAGTTATTCATTTCTATGTTCCCCCTCTCGCCTTTTGCAGGCTCAGAGGGACGTGATGCCTTCGCCGTCTGCGACCGATGATGTTGCTGGTTGCTCCAAGACCGCACCTGCGCACGGCTCTGCGGACGTTCCTCCGGCTGAAGAGGTTCCCTCGGCCGAAGAGGCCCCTGCCACTACGGTGTCTACTATTGAGGAAACAACTGAAGTCGAAGCTACTGCTGCTGACCAGGCAATGGCGGGGGCTGCTGCTACTGGCGAGGCTGCGGCGGAGGAACGTGAGGATCCCGAGCAGGTGTGAGCTGATGGGGACGATTGTAAAAGAGGGTCATTTTGTAACTTTTTGCGAAGGGAGCGTGCTGATGTAAAACACTGAGAATTTGTTTGTCTGTTTGACGATGCAGGTTCCTGATGGAACCCTGTTTGAGGTGTTTGATGTGACGCCTGTCACGTTAAACTATTAGGATACTTTTATAACTGGTGAATCATGTGCTCGAGCTAAATTCAAACACCCTTCGCTATGCTTTGAGCGTTTTTGGTGGTCTAAGGTGCGAAGGTACGATTTGAAGAACAGACGAGCGAGCTGTTTTTGGCATGACGCGGACTATACGGATCGGTAGGCTACGCGTTTTTTGTTTGGTTCTTCTTCACAGCCTGTTGTTGAAGATGATATTGATGAGAACACGGCTCTGGATTTTTTGTTTGGGCAATCTTGATCTGGGTCCGGATGGTTCCCTTGTAGTTCCGAAGGAGGTGCCTTCGGAGATTAGTGACATAGGTCGTAGATATATGTACAGGGCGAGGGTGTTGTCCGGGGAACTACCCATTGTGTCTGCGACTCCTTTGCTATGGGGACCTATTGTCCCGATTGAGATGGGATTTGAAGGTGGGCACGAGGGTTGTGAAGATGTAAAGTTGATTGGGGATTGTGGAGAGGAGTTGTAACTTTGTATTCCTTTAGTGAGTGTGTAGCACATTGTGTTGAATTTGTATTTATGCGAAAGAGTTGTAAGATTGTTTATCTCGTTGTGGCTTGTTTTTGGAAATTGACACAGAGTGACTTATGACCCTCGCTGTCTTTCACGCGAAGCTCGCTTTTATTAGTTTAAGTAAGTTGCTTTGGAAAACAGCGACGCCCCCTTTCCTTTTTGTGAGGCTCGCTTAACGTTTGTGTAAGCTGTTTCGAAAAAACAGCGACGTCCCCTTTCCTTTTAGCGAGGCTCGCTTAACGTTTGTGTAAGCTGTTTTGAAAAAACAGCGACGCCCCCTTTCCTTTTAGCGAGGCTCGCTTAACGTTTGTGTAAGCTATTTTAAAAAAACAGTGATGCCCACTTTCCTTTTAGCGAGGCTCGCTTAACATTTGTGTAAGCTGTTTTGAAAAAAACAGCGACGCCCCCTTTCCTTTTAGCGAGGCTCGCTTAACGTTTGTGTAAGTTGTTTAGGAAAACGGCGACGCCCCCTTTCCTTTTAGCGAGGCTCGCGCTGTTTAGGAAAACAGCGACGCCCCCATTTCCTTTTTCCGAAGCTTAAAAGAGATTGGATAACAAGTTTGCGATAGGTGGTCACGTTTGTCTTGCAAGCCCCTGGCGTTTTGCGAGGGTGATTGACTTTTTTGGACTTCGCGCCTCTCCTTACCTTAGGTGGAGGTGAAGTTTGCTTTGTGAGCCCTTGGCGTTTTGCGAGGGTGCTTGATTTTTTTTGGACTTCGCACCTCCCATTATCTTAGGTGGAGGTGAAGTTTGCTTTGCGAGCCCTGACATTTTTTGCGAGGGTGCTCGACTTTTTTGGACTTCGCGCCTCTCCTTGTCTTAGGTGGAGGTGAAGTTTGCTTTGCGAGCCCCTGGCGTTTTTTGCAAGGGTGCTTGACTTTTTTGGACTTCGCGCCTCCCCTTATCTTAGGTGGAGGTGAAGTTTGCTTTGCGAGCCCCTGGCGTTTTTTGTAAGGGTGCTTGACTTTTTTGGACTTCGTGCCTCCCCTTATCTTAGGTGGAGGTGAAGTTTGCTTTTGCGAGCCCCTGGCGTTTTTTGTGGGGGTGCTCGACTTTTTTGGACTTCGCGCCTCCCCTTATCTTAGGTGGAGGTGAAGTTTGCTTTGCCCAAGTTTGCTTCAAAGAAATTTGTGTTTCGAAGCAATCTTCGGGGGTTTTCATCGATTATAAGCGCTCTTAATGAAGAGTTGCTTTTTTCGATGTTTATGGAGAAAAAGAAATAATTTGGATTTTTGCTTTTTTCGGGGGTTGTTGCTTGTATTAACGATTTGGATGCTGCCTCGTTAAAAAACCTTATGCCCCTTCGTAAGGAAAAAGAGTGCAGCTCCTTTGTTTTTGTTACAAGCATGGTACTGAAAAAGACAAGAGAGAAAAAGGCAAAATACATGATGCGAGAGCTTGCTAAGGCTCCGCTATGGATAGTATTTGCGAAGATCGTCCACATTCCAGGTGTGAGGCAGGCGGTTTCCTTCGCTATCAGAGAGGTGATAGGACCCAGGACGATTGCATTCTGCTATCAGGTATGGACCCGTCCATTTTGGCTGAAATCTTCCCGCCATGTTGGCATTTTGTTTCCGAATGAGGACGAGGTCACCCTTCTTCAAATCTTTGATTCTCACCTTTTTGTCTCTCCATTTTTGGTTTCTTCTTGATACTTGTGAAGGTTGTGCACTGCGTTGCATCTCGTTTCCTCGAGCAAATCTTTATCAAGCAGCTGGTTTTGTTCATCTGGTTCGAGGGTTATTCTGGGAGAGCCATATTTCAATTCTTCTGGCAACACAGCTTCTTCCCCAAATAGGAGCCTAAAAGGTGTGAATTTGGTAGCTCTGCATTTCGAAGTGTTATGTGACCAGGTGACCGAGGTTAGCTCTTCCGCCCACTTTCCCTTGGGCCTGCCTTGCAGTTTTTTGGATATGGCTTGGAAAATTGTTCCATTAGCTCTTTCAACTAGGCCGTTGAATTGGGGGTGCCGGACTGAGGCGAAGCACAAGATTGTTCCAATTTGAGCGCAGAATTCCTTGAAGACTTTGCTGTCAAACTGAGTACTGTTGTCGACGGTTAGGTGTTTGGGAACTCCGAATCGACAAACTATTTGCTGCCAGAAGAACCTTTTCACGGCTAGAGAGGTGATGGAAACCAACGGTCTAGTTTCAATCCACTTCGTGAAGTATTCCACAGCTACCACTGCGTAGCGAAGGTTTCCTGGAGCTGTTGGTAGTGGGCCAACGAGGTCCATTGCCCATCTTTGCAAGGGCCATGTTGGGCATATCAGAGTTGTTGGGGCACCTGGGGCGTTTTGCGTTTTTGCTGTTAGTTGGCATCCCTCGCAGTGCCTGACAATATTTTCTGCATCTCGTAATGTTGCAGGCCAAAAGAAACCTTGGCGGTAAGCTTTTCCATCTAGCGCCCTTGGGCCGTTATGGGAGCCACAGATACCTTTGTGAATGAGTTTGAGTATGTCCTTTCCTTGGTCTTGTGACACACATTTTAGCCATGGAGAGGTCACCGAGGCTTTGAACAAAGTTTTGTCCACAATTTTGTACCCTCGGGCTCTTTGGCTGAGTCTATTTTCTTCTTCTTTGGAATCGGGCTTGTGCAACCCATTGAAATACGCCATGATTGGGGCTCTCCAATCTTCGCTTTGAATTGCATTGATCAGCTTCGCTGTTTTATCAATGGCTTCGATGGCTGACTGTGTTGCTGTTTCATAGAAGACGTCTGGCGGCAACTGAAGTTGTTGTGCTGCTCCTTTGGCCAGGTTGTCTGCCTCACTGTTCTCGGATCTCGGTATTGCTTTTACTGTTATGCCGAGGAAGAAAGATTCTAACCTTCAGACATATTGTATGTACTTTTGCAGCTCTATATCTCTTGCTTTGTAATTTTTCTCAATGTGACCCGCAATGACTTGGGAGTCTGTGTTGATGACCGCCCTTCGGACTGATAATGCTCGAAGCCTTGAAATCGCCAGTATTATAGCTTCATATTCTGCAGAATTGTTTGTGCATTTGAAGTTGAGTCTCTTTGCGTATCGTAGCCTCGACCCAGATGGCGAAACTAGGATAGCCGAGGCTCCTGCTCCAGCTGCTCCCCAGGCTCCATCAACATACACTGTCCAAAATGGATCTGTTTCGGCTCTGTCTCTGCGAGAGTCTGGAGTCCATTCGGCTACGAAGTCTGCTAGGGCCTGTGATTTGATCGTTGTTCTTCCCACGAAGGTTATGGTGTAGCTGTTCAATTCGACTGCCTATTTTGCTATTCTGCCGACTGCCTCATTGTTCTTGAAAATGTTTTAGAGGGGGTATGCTGAGGGTACTTGGATCTCGTGTGCCTGAAAATAGTGTTTTAGCTTTCTTGACGCCATGACCACGACGTATGCTATCTTCTCAAGCTCTGAGTAGTTTCGCTTGGGACCCTCGAGGGTTTCTGATACATAGTATATTGGGGCTTGCCTTGATTTGCTGTTTTCGTGCAATTCTTTGACTAGCACTGCGCTGGCTGCATGAGGCGAAGCTGCGACGTACAGCAGTAGCAGGTTCCCTTTGCTTGGGCTTGTTAAGACGGTCAGGTTGGTGAGATATTCTTTCAAATCCTCAAAAGCTTTCTGCCGCCGAGGTCCCCAATTGAATGGGGCGGTGCTTCTCAAGGTTTCGAAAAAGGGTAAGCCTCGCTCCGCTGATCTGGAGATGAATCTGCTAAGTGCTGTTAAACGGCCTGACAGATGCTAAGCTGATTTTTTTGTTGTCGGTGGTTCCTTGTTAATGATGGCATCAGTCTTCTTGGGGTTGGCTTTGATTCCCCTTGCTGAGACGATGCAGCCTAGCAGTTTTCCTTCGCTTACCCCGAAGACACATTTTTCGGGGTTTAGTTTCAATCCGGCTGACCGAAGGTTGTTGAACACTCTTGCCAAATCTGGTATGTGGTTTTCTTTTTGTTCGCTTTGAACGATCAAATCATCGACGTAGGCAGAGACGGCATGTTCATCTTTGAAGACTTCGGATGTCATGCGAGCGAAGGTAGATCCTGCGTTTCTCAAGCCTTCTGCCATTCTTCGAAAGCAATAGGTGCCCGAAGGTGTGATGAAGCTTGTTTTTTCTTCGTCTTCTTCATTCATCCAGATTTGATGGTACCCCGAAAAGCAGTCGAGGAGAGAAAGCATTTGGCAACCGGCTGCTCTGTCAACCAAGGTGCTTATGTTTGGTAGGGGAAAGTCATCCTTCGGGCAAGCTTTGTTTAAGCACGTGAAGTCTACGCACATTCTCCACTTTTTGTTCTTCTTCTGGACTAGGACCACATTTGAGAGCCACGTTGGATATTTGACTGGGTGGATGACCCTTGCATCCAAGAGTCTTTTTACTTCTGGCCTCGCTGCCTCTTTCCTTTCTTCTGACATTTTGCGGAGCTTTTGCTTAACTGGGCGATAACCTTGCTTTATGTTTAGGCTATGCTTGATCAAAGTTCTGTTTACCCCCTTGAGGTCCTCTGCGGACCAAGCGAAGGTGTCGGAGTTTTCTTTGAGGAAACGGATGAGGTTGTTTTCTGATTGGGGGTCTAAACTGGCTGAGATGAATATCTTTCTTTCAGAGTTGCCCTCAAAGAGTTGGACTTGTTTGGTTTCTTCTATGGGTGATGCTCTTTTTTGATCACTGATTGCTTCAGCTTCGCTTTGAAGCTTTGATACTTGATGGTTTGTTAAATTGTGCACATTGCGTTGCCCAGGTGCAACTGTTCCTTCAGCGGCTCTTGCAAATTCTTGATCTTCGTATACTGCAACGACCCCCTTTGGGGCAGGAAGCTTCATGCAAAGGTATGCAAGATGGATGACGGCGTAGAAGGCATTGGTAACCCCTCGGCCAAATATTGCATTGTAAGGATAAAACATGTCAACCACGTCGAAGGTTATGTGCTCTGTTCTGCAGTTCATTTGGTCTCCGAAGGTTACTGGCAAAGATATTTTCCCAATAGCTCTTACTTGTTGACCGCCGAAACCGTATAGAGGATTGTCAGCAGGTTGCAGGAGGTTTCTGTCCAGCTTCGTGCTATCGAAGGTTGAGGCGAACAAGATGTCCGCGGAGCTTCCTGTGTCTACCAGAATTTTGGTGATTGTCCATCCTGCAAGATTCGTTTCGATTACCATGGCGTCTGTGTGAGGGTAATCTCTTAATTTCATGTCGCCAGAATCGAAGGTTATTGGAATATGGGACCATCGCCCATATTTGTGTGGACCCTCGACCGCTACGTGGTGCACTCTTCTGGCGTGTTCTTTCCTTGGCCTTTTGTTGGCATGATCTTCATTGGAGCCCCCCGTGATGGCAAGGATTACGCCGAAGGTTGATGTTGGGTTGTTGATGGTTGTTTGGGTTTGGGATTCGGCTTTGACAGGTTGGGGAGCTGGCAGAGCTGGTATTGGTGGCGGTGGTGGTAAGGCATTGCTTGCTTGTTGGTTGGTTTGGGTTTACGGGGTTGCTCGGAATGAAACTGTGTATGGTGTGTTTTGGCGTTGAGGAATGATGGGTGGCTGATATGGGGTGTGATTGTAGTGGGGGTGATGTGCGTAGAAAGGTTGGTGCGAGGGTAGGCCATAGTTTATAGGGGTGTACTGGTATGGAGGATGGGTTGGGTTGAAGCTTGGCTTTCTGGTATGATTGATGGTTCTGTTTTTGGCCGAAGTGGCTCTTTTGGACTCCTGGTACTCCTTTCCTTTGGCGAAGCACTCGCATTGTTTGGTTGTGTGCCCCTTTCCTGGACCACAAAAATGACAGTACATTTTGGTTGGATCCCTTTGTTGGTTTCTTTGGTCAGGCGGGGGTGGGAATCCTTGCGGATTTTGGTTGCCCGGAGGCTGAGTGCCCCTATTGTGGTCTTCGAATGGACCTGCCTTGTTGATTGCGCCGATGTTACTCGGCTCTGGTCGAGGGTTGTTTTCTCTTGCTTGGGGCCTCGGCTGTGGTTTATGTTGTGCCCTTCGAGCATCTGACTTCGACCTGAAGTCCATGTCCGCCCTGCAGTATCTTTCCATTGTCTCATGTAGCTCCTTTATTGTGTTTGTGGGCTTCCTGGCAAACTTTGAAGAGCATGGGCCTGGACGCAGACCGCTGACTGCTGCGAGGATTACGGCCTCGTCGGACATCCCGGGAGTTCTTGCTCTGATTTGGATGAACCTTCGCCAGTAGTCTTGTAATGGTTCGCGCTCTTCTTGTTTGCAGTTGAACAAGTCAATAGGGTTTGATGGGTCTGTTGTGATTCCTTTGAAGTTTGTGCAGAGCCTGTCTCTGAGATTGGCCCAGGAGTCCACAGTTCCGGGCACAGGTTGCTGTACCAAGTCTGGGCAATGTCGCGAAGGATGATTACAAAGGACTTCGCCATTGTTGACTCATCTCCCCCTGCTGCAGCAACTGCTGCTTCATAACTCATTATGAATTGGCGAGGGTCAGTGAGTCCGTCATAACGGGGCAAGTTTTGTGGATTGTAGCACGGTGGCCAGGGTTGAGTTTGCAGTATCTGGGAGAGTGGTGATCTTGGGTCGTAGGGCATCTGGTGTTGTTGGGCCCTTCGCTGGTTGCGAAGGTTTGGCTCTCTCTCCTCTGGGCGGAGTTGGCGAAAAATTGGTGGTGGCGGGGGTGGTGGTGGCTGACGAGCGTTGCCCTGACCTTGCTCGACATTCTCCTCTTGGAGTGGCGGCATTTGCCTATCATTCCATTCCTCGGCTTTGGCCTCAGCTGCTGCGAGGGACTCCTCCATTCGGCGAAGCTGCTCTCTTGGTTCATCCGCCTTTTGCCTGATTAGGCGTAGCCGGTTGTGCCTCTCAAGCTGGTCTAGACGTCTCTTCTTCTCCTGCAATTTAGCTTGAAGTCTCTCTAAAGCCTCGAGGCCCAACTCCTCTTCATCTCCTCCCCCACCTCCTCCGGAGGTGTGCGGGTGTGGCTGTGATACCAGCCGAGTGTGAGGGCCCGGGGCCTCCGTCCCTGGAGCAACTTCTTCTGTTTCCGATGGTTCTACATTCTCTTCTACAGGCTGAACCGTCGCTGTGGCCTCTCTGGTCACGCGATGGCCTCTAGTTGAGGACGTCCTTCTGTTTCTGGCCATTACGAACACCGTTCCCCACGGTCGGTGCCAAACTGTTGGAAGCACGCTTGCCTTACCCCCGCACACGTGCAGGGGAGCGGCGAAGGTGACTGATCGTCAAAGACAAAGGCGAATAAAGGAACAGTGGTGCTATAGCTCTATTCCCAAAAACTATTGCCATTACACTATTCATCCCCTGGTATTTATAGGGAATACCAAGGGACGCTGACTGAATGACAAAAGGGCACAAGAGAGATTTCTTTATGGTGTACGACGGAAGGGCAGAATTGTACAAACACAGACGGTGCAGAAACCCTAGCTAGCCTTCCATATGTCCGCCGCCACCCGGCTCGCGCTCACCCTCGCGGGGACGCGAGGGTTGACCTCCGGCTTGTGAAATCATCCCTCCAGTCACGAGGTCTGCGTACGCTCGCCACCCGTTGAGCCTAAGCCTCCTAGCGAAGGTGTGCGGGACGCGCGAGGGTTGCTTCCAGTGTTCTTCACGCCTTTTGCCTGCAAGAAACGTCAAACATCCCGAGGGTCGAGCCAGTATTCGAGGGTTAGAAAGGTGACTCGAGGGACTTAACAAATAACAAGGGTTTTCACGAAGGTGTGCAGGGCGCACGAGGGTTGTCTTCTGAGTCAGCCTGCATGATGTCACTGCCGAGGTTCCCTTCCCCCAACAATTTAACTTTTCATGCATTTCAATTCTTGCATTTCCCTTCAATTGCATACTTAGTTTAATTCTGCATTTTTTTCATTTTGACAAAATAAATTTTCATGCTAAGAACACCTTGACAATAACTTGCAACACACTTGAGCCGTGGGACCACCCCAAGGTGGGGTCGGCCGACCCCACCAGTGGGCCCACTGGCACATGCTCTATCTTGGCTTAGTACCCTGAGTATGACACAACACTTTGGTGCTCAAGGAGCATCCAGGTGGGATCGGCCGATCCCACCATGGTACCCTCCTGCACCCTGCTGTATTCCACTCAGCATGCTCATGAACATCATGCATATCACCAAAGCCAACATCTGAAAAGAAATGATCCTTTGCTTTACTCTTTAAGCATGAGATGCTCCTCTTTATGTTGGATGCTCATGGGACCACAACAACTAGCCAAAGGCATGTCTTAGTGCTCTCATGGTCCATGGGAATCACTTTAGACATGTCTCCACTTTGGCCATTCATCTTTTCCCTTTCACCAAACAGTAGGCAAGGGAATCTCTGAAATTTGTATCAACTTTCGACCAAACATAGTTACATCTTTACTAGACACTTGATGACACAAAGTTTAAAGCTTGAGGGGGGCATGTCATGGGGTCGGGCGACCCCCATATTGCACCAACCTGAAAATGTGTTTGCACACTTTAGACATGTCCCCTGGCTAAAGCAAAAGCAAAGTTGAAAGTGTCATGTAGGGGGGTCGGCCGACCCATGTGTTGGCCCATCCTGAAAATGTGTTTTCTCACTTTAAACATGTTCCCTGTACAAAGTAAATCAATGTTCAAAGTTGCAAGGAGGGGGGGTCGGCCGATCCATGAATTGGGTGACATCAAGATGCCCTTCTCCCCCTATATATACCCTTGCATTGTGAGCTCAACTCCACACCAAAACCACCAGAACCATCTCGAGCTCACAAGTTCTTCCTTTCCTTCCTTAGTTGCAACTTCATTCTCAAGCTTAGCTTAGTAGTAGCCATCCAAAAACCAAAAAAAAACCAAAAATAGTCCCCATTTCATAGTAGTAGTAGAAGCTTGGTAACCTATCTTGTAGTAAGATGAAGAAGTTGCTTGCCTCCCGTTTCAAAAAGTCCAACAAGGGTGAGAGTTCTTCCCAAGAACCTCACCATGCTAGTGCTCATGATAGGAGAGAGGTGGAAAAAAGTGAGCTAGTACCCTTCATTCCCCCGGCTAGAGTAATGGAGATCGGGAGTGGCCTCAGGCTAAATGCCGAAGAGATGGGGAAATTCCTTACTCTTCGTGAGTGTAGTTTCTCACACACAAGTGTCATTGATCTGGCCCTCTTGCAAGAAACAGGTATGGAATTAGAATTTTATGCTATTTTCAATACCATTGGTTGGGGAGGATTCTTTGAAATTATTGAATTTGACATAGAGAACCTAACCATTGAGTTTTTATGCACGTTAAAAGTGAATAACGATGGGGTAGCATTTTGAATGTTTGGGATGGAATATGACTTGACTTGGAGCACATTAAACACTGCTTTAAGATTTGATCACTCTTGCCATCTTGATGTAGACCATGCTTTTCATTATGACAAGAATGTTTTCTGGTATGTCATTACTGGCTCTAGTGATTGTTCCAACCCCTCACCGCAAAAAATTCATAACCCAACCTTACGTTTCATGCACTACTGGCTGTTCACCACTCTTTTCCCTGGCATGAGAGGAGCTTTGGTAAGTGATGATGAGCTGAAATTACTCTATGCCATGGTTAGCAAGGTTAAAGTTTCACCTGTTAAAATGCTAGTGAACTATTGGCTTAGCTACATAAAGCCTAGGAAACCCATATACTTCACATCATTCATCACACGCATAGCCGAAGCTTTGGGTGCACTAGAATCCCAAACTTTTGAGTACATTAAAACCGTGAGAGATGTTTTGGAAGAAAGTGTATTTATTCATTGCGATGTACTCAAAAGGGGTCCCAAGGGTGAACTAATAATAATTTATCCACGCCATACAGTCGAAATCACTCTCCCTTGTGAGGGACTTCGATTGTATGTGCTTCGTACGCTAACCCTTGATTTGGATCCCGAGGAAAGAGCCCCAAAAGTTGTAGGCACTAGCAAGAGGACAAGGAGAGCGTCCTGTGCTACTCGAATGGAACAAGGCGGACCTTCACATCAGGCTGAAGAAGTTGAGGAGGGAGATGAGGCAGCCTCTATGGATATTTCAGGGTCCTTGGGGAGGCCTCCTCGCTCACAAGACACTCCTCGCTCTCAAGACACTCCTCGCCCACGGGGTAGAGGAAGGCAACATCAAAGGACGCCGATGGACGAGCTCATCGACAACATGGGTGCGATGAACATCGAACAAGAGGCAACATTGCTTCTTGCACAACAAAATGCCCAACTCCTGCGAGCCATTCAAGAAGAAGAAGCACGACGTTGGGCCGGGTGGTACCAGCATTATCCACCACCACAGTAGGCAAGAACCAAGCTTGGGGGAGATCCTCTCCCCCACCAAGTTAAGTCCTGTATATTAAAGTTATTTACGTTTCAATTAGTTTCTCATTGCATTTAAAAAAAAAGAAAATATCAAAAATGTTTGCTTAGTATTCCCCTTAGCACATATGTCTCATATATGTCTATCTTCCCCATGGAAATGATGACTAGTTGCCTTGCTAATGTTTCTCTAGTGCCTAGTTTGCAACTTAGTATTTCTTTAAGTATGGGTTACTTAGCTCATTTAAACCATCATGAACCTGAAAACTTTGTGGGTTGCAAGTGCTAGAACTAAGTCTAAGTTGTTGTGAGACATGATATAGTGAGACAAGAGCTGCTATAATATTGTTCTAAGCATGATAGATTACCGGAGAATTTATCCTTAAAATTATCAAAATCTTAATTGTTCCTCAATGGTGATAAATTCCTACCACAGCCATATATGCTTTACATGTTTACAAACCTTCTACATAGGCTATTTGCTTTGTATTGAGTGTTGTCAAGTCTTGTTGACCCTTGTTAAGAGACTTTTCATGCTCCTAAGATCAAGATCACGTACACACCTCATATACATGTTGCTTCTACACTGGAAGTACGCAAAAACATGTCTTTCATTTCCACCAAATAGGTTGCTTCATACTCCAAGTGTTAGGAAATCTCTCTCAATTATTTAGTAGATGAGACTCAAAAGGCTAGGCAAAATAAAGATGAAAAAAAGATGGACAAGTGAAAGTCCATGAAAAAAATGCTAGCCATGTCTCATTAGAAAAGAAAAAAAATAGAGATATAGATCTTATCAAATAAAGAAGCAATCCAGTCCACCATACACCACACACTTGCACATCTTGATCTGGTAGTATGACACTTCTCTTCAAGGATCCGAGCTTTGACTTCGCAACAAAATGCAAGTAAGTATGCCATCTTCTTTCATCTCTACCTTGAGCTACACATAAGCCTGTTTAGAAGTAGGATGAAATAAACAAGGCAACACTTATCATATGCCTTGGTGAGGAATCATACACCATTTGAGCGACATGAGAGAACCATATGAGGAACATTAAGTCTTTATTTTGAAAAATATTGCAAAACCTCTAGTATAAAACTTGCTAAAAACAAGAAAGTTAGTGCTCAAGTCAAACTGTTCTATCTTTCAACCACCTAAGACAAAAGGAAAAACCATAAGCCCCATAGAGTACTAAGGTAATATGGGTGATTTACATAGCTAATTTTTCCATTCAAAGAGAAGAACTTTGTTGTGCACATGGTACTCTTGAAATGTGATGCATAGTAACAATACTGATCCACTGAGGCCAAGTTTGATTGTTTGCTCGGGACGAGCAAAGGTTAAGCTTGGGGGATCTTGTTGACAGAAGTTATAACATGTTTTACCTTATCAAAATACCGTCAGCAGGCCTCAGTTTCAAGGAAGAATAGCATATCATGAGCATATCTATCACTCATAAGTTCCACATGTACTCTTAGCTTGTGAACTTGTAGGAGATGGCAAAATGAACAAAACGAGGCCAGGTGGGCCCACCGCCCACCAAGGGGGTCGGCCGACCCCACCTTGGGGCCACCTCGGCCATGGTGACATGACATGATCCAAGAGAAGCATGTTCAAGTCAATATCAACCATTGGATGAAACATGCGCTTTTGCTCAATGGTGCAAGATGAGAAGCACATGGATTCATGGGTCCACACCGAAAACCAAATGCAACCAACTTCACAAGACTTGCTCCATGACATGTGGGGTCACCAAGGGAGAGAAGGTGGTGGGCCAGCCTTGTCATAGGGGGGTCGGCCGACCCCCCTTGGTGGGGCCCATCTACACTATTCATCAGGATGACTCATCACCTTCTAGAAGATGTACCCCGGGCCCACATGTCATAGAGGGGGGGTCAGCCGACCCCATGGTGAACTTCATCCAAGTCGGTGGCAAAGCACATGTTTCACACGTGAACAATATCCAAGCCATTCATCAAGGTCGGTTACTATGGCGGTGGATCCAAGGGTGAAGAGAGGATGAGCACACAGATCGCTGACGTGGCACCGGAGTAGCCCCTACTCCACCTCCACTATAAATAGAGGCCTTCACCCTCTCATTCTTAATATCTCACATAGTTTAAATATCTCACAACACATATCTCCACTCTCATGTGAGATCAAGCAAGAGTAGTAGTAGTTAGTCTAGAGTGGGAGTTAGAGTTGAGTCGGGCCAAGCTCGGGTCTCCGGAGTCATCTTCTGGGAGTCTGGTATAGCCCTTGTATTTTTCTTCTTTTGTAAGACTTTATTCATTTAATATATTATTCTTTCTTTACTTTACTTTGCATTTACTTAAGTATTTACTTTCCAAGTATTTATTTAAGTATTTACTTAGTGCAAGTCTATATTTATATAGTATTGTTGTGTGCTTATCTTAGTTCTATAGTTGTCTTTGTTAGATTGATTTCCTTTACATAGCTTCTTGTGTGTGCGTCATCGTCCTATCTTAGGATAGGGGCTTTAGCTATTTTGATCGATAGCTAAAGGTGTAGATAAGTGTGAGCGTGGTGCTCATACTTCATCTTATCTTTGACTACCGCTGGCTTGCACGGACAGTAGGGGCGCATTGGAAAAAGGTGACAGATTTTGCCTGCCTACCTAGATCCCCTCACATGAACTCAGGCTAGTTTTTAAAAGGTAAGGCGTCCATAAGCCAAATATCCGCTTGAGTATTGGGTTTGGTGAACAACCTTCTATCGCTTTACTCTCTCGTTTATCCCTCTCACACAAGTAGCAAGGCGTCAATCTAGTTAAGTCATCTATTTAATTAGGATTAGTTCATAGGAGTAAAGGTAGAAACATAGGAGTACTTTATACTCACTCGTTGTCCTCCCACCTAGCTAACTCTACTAAAGTTATCTTTCATATCATATACTCTTTGCTTAACTTATTTATCTCATCTATCTATCCTCCCTTATATCCACTTATTCCCTTTTGCTTTTCTAATTGATAATAGATTATAGTAAGACTAAAGGATCTATCTTTCCTCTCTCTACATCTTTCCTAGCTTGCTTTCCTTTGGGATAAAATAAATAACAATACCTTGGAATACTCCGGGTGAAGTGCTACATCGGTATAATCTGTGCGCTTGCGGAATTATCCAATAGTCAATAGTTTTACCACCAAGACACTTCTAGCGCCATTGCTGGGGTTAGGCTCCATAGTCTAGTTCTAGTGGTTGTGTTAAGAAGTGCCAACACCCGCCAACGTCCGCTACCTCGACTGGTCGGAGCACCCCATCACCTTCTCCAGGGAGGACCAGTGGTCGGACGACAAGTACCCAGGGCGTTTTCCTCTCGTCATCGACCCGGTGATCTCCAACTGCCGCTACCGCAAGGTCCTCGTCGACGGTGGGAGAGCCCTCAACATCATTTTCTCTTCGGCTTTCCGTGAGCTCGACTACTCCAAGTGGGATCTGTTCCCGGCGAATTTCCCTTTCTGGGGCATCGTACCAGGGAAACTCTCCATGCCCGTTGGGCAGATCACCCTCCCAGTGCAGTTCGGCACCTCCGACCACTTCCACGAGGAGTACATCACCTTCATCGTCGCCGACTTCGACACCGCCTACCACGCCATCCTCGGTCGCCCGATGCTCTCCAAGCTCATGGCTGTTCCACATTACGCCTACCTTGTGCTTAAGATGCCAACGAAGAAAGGCGTCCTCAGTGTCCGGGCAAATCTCCAGGTGGCGTACGAGTGCGAGCAGGAGACAATCAACTCCATCGAGACACGCCAACAGATCCAGGGCGTTCAAGACTGCACCGCCAATGCCGCCAAGCTCCGCCCCGACGATCTCGAGATCCAGGAGACCTCCGACCAGCGCTCCAACAAGAAGTCAAAGGACACGTAGCAGGTGGCCCTGGTGCATGGAGCTCCGGAGAAGATTGCCGACATCGGCACCAACCTCAACCCCAAATAGGAAGACGTGCTCGTCAGCTTCCTACGGAGCAACGTCGATGTGTTCGCCTGGAAACCAGCGGACATGCCTGGAGTTCCATGGAAGTTCGTCGAGCACTCCCTGAACGTCTCTTCAACCGCCAAGCCGGTTCGTCAAAAGCTCCGTCGCTTCGTGCCAGATAGGAAGGAGGCAATTAGGGTATAGCTCACCCGGCTCCTAGCTGCCGGTTTCATCAAAGAGGTGTATCACCTGGATTGGCTGGCCAATCCGGTTCTTGTACTCAAAAAGAATAAAGAATGGCGTATGTGCGTTGACTACACCAACCTCAATAAGCATTGCCCTAAAGACCCCTTCCTCCTCCCTCGCATCGACGAGGTCGTCGACTCCACCGTCGGGTGCGAACTTCTCTCCTTCCTCGATTGCTATTCCGGTTACCATCAAATTGCTTTGAAGGTGGAAGACCAAATCAAGACGGCGTTCATCACGCCTTTCGGCGCCTACTGCTACACGACCATGTCGTTTGGGCCGAAGAACGCCGGAGCCATGTACCAGCGTGCAATCCAGGATTGCTTGAAGGACCTCATCCCGGAGAAGGTCGAAGCTTACGTGGATGACGTCATCGTCAAGACTCGCACCGTCAACACGCTCGCCTCCGACCTCGAGGCAACCTTTAAGGCCCTCAACAGGTTCAAGTGGAAGCTCAACCCCAACAAGTGCATCTTCGGCGTGCCGACTGGAAACCTCCTCGGCAACATCATCAGCCGCGACGGCATTCGCCCAAACCCCGAAAAGACTTCGGTCGTCCTCCGCATGCGAGCTCCCTCCAACGTGAAGGACATACAAAAGCTCATCGGGTGCATGGCGTCCCTTAGTCGCTTCATCTCCAAGCTCGGTGAAAAGGGGCTTCCCTTCTTCAAGGTCCTCAATGTTGGCGAAAAATTCGTCTGGGACGCTGAAGCCGATCGCGCTTTCTCCGACCTGAAGAAGTACCTCACCCAGCCTCCTGTGCTCGCCGCACCTAAGGAGAGGGAGCCCTTGCTGCTCTACATCACCGCCACAAATCGGGTCGTCAGCTCCGTCATCGTCGTCGAACGCGAGGAAGCCGACCACTCCTACCCTGTCCAGCGACCTTGTTACTTCGTCAGCGAGGTATTGAACGACTCCAAAACTCGGTACCCCCAGGTACAGTAGCTCCTCTACGCGGTCCTTATTACCGCACGGAAGCTATGCCACTACTTCCAAAGCTCCGAGAGCATCACCGTCATCACAGAGTTCCCCCTCGGGGATATCCTCCGCAACAAGGACGCTACAAGACACATCATAAAGTGGGCCATCGAGCTCATCTCCTACGACATCGTCTTCCAGGGTCGCCAGACCATCAAGTCTCAAGCACTCGCTGACTTCGTCGCTGAATGGACAGACCTCCAAACTCCAGTACTGCAGGAAGCGCCAGAACACTGGACCCTCTTCTTCAATGGCTCCCTCACCTTGCATGACGCCGGTGGTCTCCTCTTCACGTCTCCCTCCGGTGAAAAGCTCTGCTACGCTCTACGGCTGCTCTTTCCAGCATCCAACAACGCCGCCGAATATGAAGCCGCCCTCCATGGTCTCCGCATCGCCAGCGCGCTAGGCGTCAAGCGCCTCATGGTCTACAATGATTCCGCCCTCGTCATCAACCAGATCAACAAGGACTAGAATTGCTCCCACGACAAGATGAACGCCTACTGTGCCGCCATCCGGAAGCTTGAAGGCAAATTCTTCGGTATCGAATACCATCATCTACCGCGCGACCGGAACCAGGCGGCCAACGAGCTCTCCAAGTTGGCGTCATAAAGATCTCCGGTCCTCGTCAGTGTATTTGTACACGACCTGCTTGAACCTTCCATCGCCGACCACCCAAGCTCCACCTCATCAACGGACGCCACGACTCCACCTCCGCCAACAGAACAATCGGTTGCCGTCATACCCACAACGCCATCCGATTGGCGCGAGGACTTCATCAAGTATTTCTCCGAGAACCTTGTCCCTGCCGACAAGGCAGAAGCTGAGCGCCTCGTTCGTCGTGTCAACAATTATATTCTGGTCGACGGTACGCTAATGCGCAAGAACTCCAGACACGAAGTGCTCCAAAAATGCGTCTCCCGGGAAGACGGCCTCAAGATCCTCTTCGACATCGATGCTGGAGAATGCGGGAACCACGCAGCTGCAAAGATGTTGGTACGCAAGGCTTTCCGTGTAGGATTCTATTGGCCATCAGCGGCCGCCGACGCCGAACAACTCGTCCGCACTTGCGAAGGGTGCCAATTCTTCGCCAAACAAACCCACGTTCCCGCGTAGGAGCTTCAAGCAATACCAGCCTCGTGGCCCTTCGCCTGCTGGGGACTCAACATGATCGGCCCTTTTTGACCAGCTCGGGGCAGCTTCAAGTGGATCTACGTCGCCGTCGACAAATTCTCCAAGTGGATCGAAGCAAAGCCAATCACCAAGGAGACCGCCAAGAACGCCGTCTCCTTCATCAACGAAATAATTCATCGCTTCGGTCTCCCGAACTCCATCAACACCGACCTCGGCTCCAACTTCACCAGCAACGTCTTTTGGGACTTCTGCGAAGGACACAGCGTCCTCGTCAAGTACATCTCCGTCGCCCATCCTTGAGCCAATGGCCAGGCCGAATGCGCCAACGGCATGATCCTCGATGCTTTGAAGAAGCGCCTTTACCAGAAGGACGAAAAGCACCCTGGTCGCTGGATGCGCGAGCTCCCTTCCGTACTCTGGGGTCTCCGGACACAACCCAGCCGCAACACCAACGTTTCGCCATACTTCATGGTCTTTGGCTCCGAAGCAGTCATCCCCGCAGATGTCGTCTTCCGCTCCCCGCGCGTAGAAAATTACAATGCAGAAGCCTCCGACCAGGCTCGCTGCGATGACCTCGACCGCCTCGAAGAAGAACGGCTGGCGTCTTGCCTTCGCACCGCCAAGTACCTCGAAGGTGTTCACCGCTACTACAACCGCAACGTAAAAGATCGATCCTTCGTCATCGGTGACCTCGTCCTCAAGCGGAAACTCAAGACCGATGGCCTGCACAAACTATCTTCACATTGGGACGACCCCTACACGGTGAAGGAGGTCACCTGACCAGGCGCCTGTCGTCTCGATGACCTCGAGGGCATCGACGTACCTAACTCTTGGAGCATCGAGCACCTCAGGAAGTTCTACGCTTAAGCGGCCCGTACCGCCCACCTACGATGATGAATAAAGATCAAGCAACATCTCCGGACGTCTCGCCAACCTCTCCAACCCGTCTCGGAATGGCTCGCCGACCTCTCCAACACGTCTTTGGACGGCTCGCCGACCTCTCCAACCCATCTCTGGATGGCTCGCCGACCTCTCCAACCCGTCTTCGGACGGCTCGCCGACATCTCCAACACGTCTCCGGACGGCTCGCCGACATCTCCAACCCGCCTCCGGACGGCTCGCCGACCTCTCCAACCCGTCTCCGGATGGCTCACCAATTTCGCCAAATAGCCTGGCTGATGCTAAAGGAGTCTTAGAGCAGGGGCTACTGTCACTGCCGGACGCGTGCATGAGCGCCCGCCCTCTGTGCTATGGCGGCCAGTACTCCCCCCAAGTGACGTCCCGACCTCTCTACGCGTGCATGAGCGTCCGCCCTCTGCGCTACGAAGGAAAGTCTAAGATTGGGCTGAGACCTCTGGAGGCTTTACGTTCCAGTGCCTGTACAAGCCGGTTATGCGCACGTTCTCCATTCGGTCTCCAAGTAGCCTGACTGACGCTGACGAAAACTTAGAACCGGGGCTGTTGCCACAATCGGACGCGTGCATGAGCACTTGCCCTCTACGCTACGATGGCCAACAGCTCTCCCAAGGGACGTCCCGACCTCTCTACACGTGCATGAGCGTCTGCCCTCTGCGCTACGAAGGAAAGGCTAACTTGGGCTGAGAATTCCAAGGCCATATGCTCAGTGCCTCGCATTCGCCCTACCCACGCGCTCGAAAACGGTCTCCATTCGCCCACGTCACGCCATGATCAAGCCTCTCGAAAAAGACCCTGACCGTGGTACCTCCCTACGCGTGCACAAGCGCCTGCCCTCTGCGCTATGGGATGCCAGCAGAGCTTCCTTGGGCGATATCCTCGACTCCTACACGCAAACGAGCTCCGCGCTCTACGCTATGGATCCTGGGATAACCCAAGGCCGAATAATTCATCGCTACGGCTCACGACAAATGGGTCTACGACATTCGGGGAACGAACAAAACACGACGACTCGCTTCGAGTTTTGATTCTGTTCGCCCAAGAGTCTATTTACAGACTAGCTCCTAATATACAAACTACTGGTGCCTAGCACCAAACAAATCTACACCTCCGACGAGGGATTCGGCAGCAGGCTCGGCCTCCTCCTCCAGGCGCTCCATCTCGGCTTCTGACATGTCCGCTGCAAAGCAAGCGCCCAGCCTCGACATCTCCATCCGCGGATAATGCGAGCGAAGAATGTCGAGGCCATGAGCTGCCACACTCTGCGTTGCCGCCTTGGTGTACGCCTAGAAGCGCCCCCACAGGCCACGCGCCTTCTGGACGACATGGTCGCCGATCTGCCGCTCCTTCTCCGCTGGGAAAAAAGGCTCCTCATCGATGCACTGCACCAACGGGGCCACCTCCTCCGCCAGCGACCAGAAGCGATCATGGTAACCATCGATACGTCGTTGCATATCTGCAAATTGCATTTTTACGTTTTCCCGGTAAACTGCAAACACCAAAGCAAAGGGTAAGACGACGACCACCTCCGACCATGCTTGACCCAGAAGACTTACCGGCGTGCATGGCCTGCCACTTCCGCACCTCCTTGTCGGACTTTGCCTTCTCTTCGGCCAGGAGATTCTTCTCCTCGCCCGCCTGCATCGCCTCTGCAAGAACGCCTACATGAATCAAGCCTCCGACCAGAGGGCGCGCCGAACAAAAGAAGTACAACATCGACAACTCACGCGCGGCAAACTCGTCGGCCTTCTCCGCTTGCAGCAGCAGTTGGAAGTTCTCCTGGCCCTGCTGCTGGATGACCTCCTCAAGCTCCCGAGAACACGCATGGGCATCCTCCAGCCGCACCTCCAGACCAGCAAACTGGCCCTTGACGCATTTTACCTCCACCCGGAGCCACTCGTTCTCCTCGGCCATCGGCGCCATCCGGTCAATGGCGAGCTTACGCTCCTCCCCGACCTTCAACAGGTGCTGCAGGGAAACAACGACCAACATAAATAAAAGCCATCTAGGAGTCAACATGAAGAGTTGAACGTACTCACCTGGATCCTCTCCAGCAACTTTGACGCATCACCAATGACGGCGTCTGTCGCCGCGCTCGCTGCCTCATCGTCAACCTCGACGACTACGTCGCCCTCGACGCGAAAACGACGGACAGGATGCCGGCTCGAGGACGCTTTAGGACGCTCGACCTCCTCAATCTCTGACGAGGCAGGCGCAGCTGCCTAACTCTTCGTCCCACGGGCACGACGGCCCAAGGAACCAACCGGCACCGCGGCACCACCCGCCACTCCGCCGCACCCAATGCTGTCCACAGGCGTTGGGGACCCCCGCCGCTCTGCTTCTCCAGACTTGAGGACTTCGGCCGCCTCCGGCTGCTCCGCCTCCCGAGGCTCGGGGACTGCGGACGCCTCGACGTCCTCCACCACCCTCGACGCCTCCTCCGGCATCGCCGACTTCGCCGACCGCTGTCGCTCGGTTCAGGAGGGCTCGCTTCACTCCGACCACCGCCCTCAGTGTCCGGCACCTCTTCGGCATCCGCCGACCTGCAAACGGCATGAACATGTCATCAACGCCCAAATCCGAACAGAGTAAGAATTATAAGATGAGCAGGGAATACTTACAGGCCTGACACATTCCTCTCCTGAGAGAACCGACGAGAGCGCGGATGTGCGCTACCTCCCGCGGACCCCTCCTGCGGCCTGGGCGCACTGGCCGCCCCACCAGACGACTCCTGGGCCCCCGGTGCCCGCCCTGGCGTCTGCGCCACCTTTGGCTTTGGCCTCGCCTTCGCCGCTCTGCCTCCGCGTCCCGCAGAGGACCCTTGCCCGAAGCGGGCACTCAGCGGGACTTTGTCTTCACTGTCAGACTCGTCATCCGACCAGTCGAAGACCACGCGACGACACTTTGCTTCCTCCTCATCAATACTAAAGGCGCCGCCGATTTCCAGCGACACCTTTTTCTTCTTCTTCGCAGGGGAGGCCTGGCGTTTCCCTTTCGGGTCTTCACGCGCACGCCGCCTGCTCGACCGGGGCTCGGGGACTCGACTCCCCTCTTCCCCGCTAGTCTCGATCTCCTCCTCATCGACCCCCACCGCGTCGCGACCGCTGTCGCTCACGTCCTCCCGCGATGGATCAACGCCTTTCGGCCATGCCTTCAACGGGGCTTGCGACACGAACGCTTCGTGGCCCTGTGCCACAATCTTATGATATTCAACATTCACTCACACATTTTTAACGAACACATGCAGGGCAAAGATACTTACCTTCGGTGGAGGATACTGCAGAGAGTACGAACTCCGCAAATACTCCAGTTTCTTCCTCTTCTGTAGGTCGAACAGCGCCTCGACCCGCAGGAATACTTCCTGCGGTTGCAGGTGCTCCGGTGCCTCCCGCGTGCCGTCATCCTTGTCCCCAGCATACTCGTATGCCGGGTGTGCCCTTTCCTTGCAGGGCTGGCAGCGCCGCTTGATGAAGTTCGTCGCCATTGCCACCCCGTCGACGCATCGCCTGTCGACCAGCTTCAGGAGCTCCTCCACCTGCTCCATCGCCGCCGTGCCGGGACACTCCGACCACGATGACAGCACCTTCGGCTCAAAGGCCGGGTCGCACGATGGCCTCGGCGCCTCCTGATGGATTTAGAACCACTTCGGCTTGTACTCCATCGCCTCTGAAGGTAGTGGCATCACGATATACTTGTCCGCCATTCCATCCCGCAGCTGGAGGTACACCGACCCGACGATGTTCGATGACCTGGTGCCATTGATCTTCAGCCGAAAGAAGTGGCGGAAGAGATTAAAATGGGGCTCGATGCCCAGAAACGCCTCGCAATAGTGGATGAAGACCGCGATGTGCAACATTGTGTTCGGCGTCAGGTTGCACAACGCGACCTGGTAGTACTCTAGCAACCCGTGGAGAAAGGGGTGGACCGGGTTGCCGAAGCCGCACCTGAAGAATGCCTCGAAGACGACGAGCTCGGCGTTATTCGGCGTCGGGAAGTCCTCCAGATAGGCGTCTCTCCAACCGCCGGTGACGTTGTCCAGGAGCAAGCCGGCGAAGACGAGCTCCTCCAAATTCTGCCGGCGGAGAACACTCCGCGTCCACCCGCGCGCCCAGACCGGCATATCGACGCAGTCGTCCGACGCCATCTTCGCCGCCTTCTTCGCCTTGGCCACCGCTCCGTGAGTGCGCTTTCCGCCCGCCATCGACAGCGACAAGGCAAGGATTTGGATCTAGATCTGGGGCTACAGTGATTTTTCGCCTGGGTTCGCTCGTGTGCAAGAAGGAAGCAGATGAGGGTGTCGAGGCAAGCGCAATTGAGCAAGTGAGGAACCGCCGCCGCTCGCTCCCCTTTTTATATGGTGCGACCCGACCCTTCGGCTCCAGGGTTCCTGGGAGCCTGTGCCCGTTAACCCCACGATCGCCACGTCGCCTCCGGAAGCCACACGCGCGCACTCGCAAACGCATCCGCCTTAATGGGCCGCTGGGCCAACGGTTTGCAAAAATGGCCTGTCCGTTCGTTTTCGTTATTTCTTCAATTTTGATTACTTTGCGCCAGTAAAAGTGATACTACTGCACGGGGACTGACCACACATGCCAGTTCTGATATGCATTTCAGGGAAACAGTAAACCCCGCAGTTACCGGATGGCGCTACAGTCACTCTCGGGGACTGAAGATCTTCAACTCCACCCTCGGGGACTTTCCCCTCGTATTTAAACTGACATATTTTTTTCTTTGGCCCTGCTACAAGAACCATGCTGCTTCTTACAGCAGGCCCGGGGACTACGTGTACACACATCATTTTTCTTTCGTAAAATGACTCTGTTTTGTTGCAGAAATCTTACAAGCTTGGCACCACGTGCCTACAGCACCTACTCCCAAGCTTGGGGACTAAATGGATACACTTCACCTTGCGGTGAATGTATTGTTTCTTTCTTCCTTTGCAGCTCGATGTGGACTAGCTCGGACTTCTGCCGAAGCGTCTTCAGCTCTCGGTGTCTAGCTATGTCCTACATGGATACACTTCAGCATATGAAAGATCTTCAAATTTTTTCTTGCAGCACCTTGCATCCTTTTTTGCAGGACGACTCAGAATACTCCACACGGCTGCACTTCGGCTACAGCTCCGGCTGCCACGTTCGCGACCAGCTTAACCTGGTCAGAAGTCTACCACAAGTGCATCCACGACCAGGCGACCTGGTCGGAAGACGCCATCATCGACGTACGACCAGACCCGACCTGCTTGGAGGACTTCACGACGCCCCGCTCAGCGGATGCAAAGTGCTCGGGGACTAGCTGTGGGGATATTACTCTCGTATACCCCCATGGCACGACTTGGGCTTCTCTGCAGATACGGCCCAACCAGAAGGCCTTGCGGCCCGCGACCAGGCCGTCGCAGCCGCCAAGGACTCTCGTGATGACTTGCTCTACAAGCAAGATCCAGATAGATAGACCCGGATTCCTTACCAAAAGGGACCGATTGTAATCTGTTAGGATTCGACAAGTTGTAACCGTGCCCCCTGGCTATATAAGGCGAGCAGGGACCCCCTCTCGAAACATCTCACATCATCTCAGATCCCATCGAATCACCCAATCAGAAATACAAACCAGCCACCAGAACACAGGACGTAGGGTATTACGACGACTTGCCGGCCCGAACCTGTCTAAATTGCCATCTCACGTCCCTGTGTTTACGCTTTGCAGACGTCTCGCACGCCTCCGCCGCTCAATCTACTACCTTGGGCATACCCCTCGGTAGACTATCGACCATATTTCGTCGACAAGATCCAATGGTCCAGATCCAGCATAATGCCATGCAAGAAGTAATCGACAAGGCCATGTCCACTACTCTAATGAATCACAATGAAGTTTTTCTCAACAGCCTCACAAATGCTATTAAAGAGGTTTTCAACTTAGGTGGTGATAGAAGAGGTCCAACGTATACCATTGGAAACACTCAAGGAGCAGGAACTTCTACCGGACCCCAGATCAATGGTTCAAATGGCAATGGAAACAGATGATGATTAACCCTGGGGGCATAACACCGCAGCTAGTGCAACATCCGATTATGAGTAATAACATGTACTCATCAGCTACAAAAATAGCTCCTCACGCAAGGCGCATCACAAGAGACTTCAATGCACCATCGTACCACGGGAGCTTAGCACCTGGCGATATTCCTCAAGGATATCATTATGTCTCGGACTTTTATACCTTAGATGCTCAAGAGAATCCGGGATATAATGGCAACACTTTCGGGGGGCAGAACATCGGCTATCAAAAGCCGGTGAGTCAAATTGATCAACTGATGAGTCGGGTAACTGACCTGGTTCATTAGCAATTTGGCTTGACGCCATAATCTACAGTGACTGGTTACAAAAAGCCATATCCGGAATGGTTTAATCAGGTTGTTCTTCCTCCGAGATATAGAATCCCCGATTTTACCAAATTCACACGAACCGGCTCGGTAACAACCATGGAGCATATAACCCAGTTTCTGGTCCAGCTTGGAGAGATTGGTGATGAACAAGCGCTTAAAGTCAGAATGTTCCCTCTCTCTTTCTGTTTCAGCCTTTTCATGGTTTTCGTCTCTGCCACCCAATTCCATTCAAAGCTGGGATGATTTGTGATACGAACCCGCTAGGGTTTTTGCCTGATCTTTCGATGAGAAGCGGGGGATAACTTCGATTTGGACTGAAATGACGTTCACGACCCGACTACAACCATCCAAGGATGCTGCGCCTTAGCAATCGATACACCAATTCCAGCGGTTGCTCGCGATCTTGTGGATGCACGACCAACCAAACCACTAGGGTTATTCCTGCAAGCAATCGAAGAACAAGCAAGAACAAGTAGAACAAGCACTCTATTGCAAAATAAGAGATGAAGGTTCAAATCTGATACACATGAAGGTGGGGTTCCGAAATCAAGTAGAACGGATGGTCTAGTCGACACAAACGTCTACCAGGAAGTAGCAATAGCTAAACTTACATCTAAACAAAACCCAATCTGTTTGTGGCGGCTATGGGGAGGTATTAGAGGAGGAGAGGACGACCAGGAGGGTGTTGGGGTCGTCCTCCAACCCTAGGACGTGTCCTTAATGGACCCAACTTGATACATGGGCCAATAGCCCAAGATATGGTGACGCAGCACCCTGGACAGCAAGATCTCTCGGTAATATTTGGATAATTGTCGCCGCTGTGTAGAAGATACGGACATGGGGCTGGATCCAAATGAAAGTAGACTTGTTAAGCTTTCCATCAAGTCCTGAACCATCCAAATCCGAGTCCGTTTGAAGTCGTGGTGACCGTAACAAGTTGGGACTTTTCTGCAGTCCGAATTCAACTTCCAAAACGTGTTGGACTTGGACTCTTTCCTTTCTTTTGCCAAAACTGACGTGGTGACTTTGTGGAGAACATTAAGAACACTTGGACTTGGTCCCCAATCAACTTCATTGATCTTCCAAACTTTCCTTATGCAATCAAACCTTCCCTTCATCCATGCAAGTAATTCTTTGGTTTAGAAGTGGATAAGATGGTCATATTTGAACCGGTGATGCCCTCATCATTCTCCCCTTCTTGTCTGCAAGTCGTCCTCGACTTGCTCCAATGGCATACAAATGTGCTTACTTTGATATCGGAATACCGAAGGACGACCATATTGCATGGCCACAACAAACAATACTCCCCTTCTTTAGGATGGCCCTGTTGCATATAAGAAAAACTAGGGATACTTTGTTGGACATTATTAGTGTTAGTGCATCCCTTGATTTGATCATGGTATTGTAGCTCCAAAGTAGATTTCATATTAGAGCAAATATAAACTTTATGCACCAAATAATTTCCTTTGCTATCATATTTGCCAATTGCATAAAGTGAACATTGAATAAAGCTTGGCAAAACAGATTTCATAGATATATCATTCTCCAAACTATTCAGGTCACAAAGAAAATCAAATTCGATATAACCTAAGCAATTTAAAGATGATATGATATTCAGCTCCTCTTTCTCACTAGCAATGCGACAAACTCTCCTTACTTTAGCATGCATGTCGTTAAGAATAGAATTATCATGTCCAAGCACTAGTCGTGTTGTAGATATAAGTGAAGCATGGTCATACTCACATGGAGTGATTGCAGCATCATATGTGTTGCTTTTCTCGCTCTCCTCTGACATGGTGGGTGTTGCACAAAAAGTCTTTTCCAACTTTTGTAGTGGGTGTAGCTGCTCAAATGGCTCAATGCATTCAATAGTATTGCTCTCATCCTCCTGCAAAATGTTATGGACAGCAAGGGGAAAAAGAGGGTGCTCTATCTCTAGTCGTGGTGATGAAGTTAGAGAAGAAGTATCACACAACTCTTCTTTGTCACAAGGTACAACAAGCAAATCATGTTGTGACAAAGGCATATCATCAACAAGTTCCACTATATTTTGCTCCCTTTCAACATTTAATGTAGATAATTGCTGGCTATAATGTGTCATACCATTCTTGCAAGTATTCAAAGATGAAAGAATCTGATTTTCAACTTTACAAGCAAGACAAAACAAGCAAGATATATGATTATATGTTTCACTGATGAGCAAAGTTTGAATTTCGGAATTGAGCCCTTTCATGAACCTACTCATAATATCTTCCATGCATTCATCCAGGCCACCAAACAGGATACAAATTTTAAAATCATGATAGTATTGTCTCACGGTCCTACTACCCTGTTTTAATTCCTCTAGTTTGGTAAGCAAGTAATCAGCATAATATGCAGGAACATATACACCTCTAAAATGCATTTTGAAGTCTTTCCATGTTTGCGGAACAATGTCATGCCTACAAAGATATTTCCATTCATACAAAGCATCCTTAGTTAAAGCATTAGAGGCAGCAAAAACCATTTGTTTCTCTGACAAATCATACTCAACAAATTCCTTATCTACAGCTAGCTCCCATTCAATATATGCATGAGGATCGTAGTTTCCTTCAAAGTAAGGTATTGCAGATTTTATTGTATCAAGTAAAACATTGCAAACCTCATGAGTGCCAAGCTTGTTACCATCCATTTGTTGAGCAAATTGCGAATACACAACCTGAGTAAGGCCATGCTTATTTTCCACGTGAATCCCTGCCATGATTAGAAGAAAACCAAAAACATCCACAATAATATCTATGCTGCAATCAACTACTAGGATGTGGTTGTTGTAAATATAATTCTCTCACTCTCAACCTGTTCAAACGAGCTCTTACCAATTCTTACCAAGCCAAACAAGAGGTGGCAGCAACCAACAAGTTGGAAACCCTGGAAAAAGTGTATCGGTGCCACAGCAACAATTCCTTTCAAGTTGTAGTTGGATATGTGGAGCTGTAGGAAGGCTGAAATTAATGTGCAAGGAAGTACTAGCACCACATTAGTCACAAAGCAAGTTGAGAAATCGTTCAACGGTGGTACCGTGCTGGTCCTAGGCTAGACCGTGCTAGAGACGCGAGCCTAGACACAAACAAAGTCACGGTACAATAGGAAACAAAAAAGAACAAGAACAGCAAGTTATCACTCCCTTTTTCTCTTCCTCCTCACTTTTTTTTGCCTCTTTCTCTTTCTTTTTTCTTTTCTTTTCTTTCTGATTTTTCTTCTTCTTTTCTTTTACTTTGCACAACTAGAACAAATCTGAATTTTGACAAATCAGATTTTAAAAGAAACGACTTACAATCTATTTCTCTTTCTTTTCAGGTAGTAACAAGAATAGAGCTAGCAACTCAGATTTTTAAATGTGCCCAAAACAGATTTGCTAGTGTTAAAAAAAAGCAAGGATAGATATGTGCAGCAAAGATGGTGATTACAACGGAGATGTATATGCTGTAGTGGATATTAATATGGTGGTGGTGATGGCAGCGGAGATGGGTATGATTGACAATGACCGAAATGTGACGAGAACTCGAAACTCTAAAAGTCTAACCCTAAGACCAGCAACTTGACTCAACCGATGTAAACCAAACTCAATAAGCCCTAACTAAGAAGTACCAGCAAAGGCTCAAAAAGATTTATAGGATTATGGAAAAACTAATCTACTATTTTTTGGGTTTTTTGGACTATAGGAAAAATAAAACAGCGAAGGATTGGAAATCTCTCACCGATAAACCTTGCTCTGAATACCAACTGATACGAACCCGCTAGGGTTTTTGCCTGATCTTTCGATGAGAAGCGGGGGATAACTTCGATTTGGACTGAAATGACGTTCACGACCCGACTACAACCATCCAAGGATGCTGCGCCTTAGCAATCGATACACCAATTCCAGCGGTTGCTCGCGATCTTGTGGATGCACGACCAACCAAACCACTAGGGTTATTCCTGCAAGCAATCGAAGAACAAGCAAGAACAAGTAGAACAAGCACTCTATTGCAAAATAAGAGATGAAGGTTCAAATCTGATACACATGAAGGTGGGGTTCCGAAATCAAGTAGAACGGATGGTCTAGTCGACACAAACGTCTACCAGGAAGTAGCAATAGCTAAACTTACATCTAAACAAAACCCAATCTGTTTGTGGCGGCTATGGGGAGGTATTAGAGGAGGAGAGGACGACCAGGAGGGTGTTGGGGTCGTCCTCCAACCCTAGGACGTGTCCTTAATGGACCCAACTTGATACATGGGCCAATAGCCCAAGATATGGTGACGCAGCACCCTGGACAGCAAGATCTCTCGGTAATATTTGGATAATTGTCGCCGCTGTGTAGAAGATACGGACATGGGGCTGGATCCAAATGAAAGTAGACTTGTTAAGCTTTCCATCAAGTCCTGAACCATCCAAATCCGAGTCCGTTTGAAGTCGTGGTGACCGTAACAAGTTGGGACTTTTCTGCAGTCCGAATTCAACTTCCAAAACGTGTTGGACTTGGACTCTTTCCTTTCTTTTGCCAAAACTGACGTGGTGACTTTGTGGAGAACATTAAGAACACTTGGACTTGGTCCCCAATCAACTTCATTGATCTTCCAAACTTTCCTTATGCAATCAAACCTTCCCTTCATCCATGCAAGTAATTCTTTGGTTTAGAAGTGGATAAGATGGTCATATTTGAACCGGTGATGCCCTCATCAATTTGGAAGACAAATTCCATAAGTACTTTGGCTTTGGAGTATTGGAGAAAGGCTTAGTGGACTTAATCGATACAAGGCAAACGAATAATGAGTCCGGATGCTAGTACCTCCAAAGGTTCAGAGAGATGAAGAATCAATGCTATTCCATGATGTTGCCAGATTCAGAGGTGGTGAGCATTGCGATTCGAGGATTGACACCTGCTATCAGGGAGAAGATTGGCTTTGGTTGTAATAATATAGCCGATTTAGCTAAAAAGGTAGCAAGTATTGATGCCCAAAATCGGTACAATCAAGTTTTTAAACCCAAGAAAGCCTATAATGCAGAGAGTCATGTTTTCCTACAAGATGAAGACGATGATTCAGAAGATGAGAGTGATGAAGAAGTGGCTGCTATAGACTGGGCTTGGAGAAACAACGAGTACATGCCTTGGGCAAAGGCTAAAAGTACTGAGAAGGATGTAAAATATAGCTTTGACATCACTAAGGCCGACAAAATATTTGACTACTTACTGGAGAAGGGTCAAATTAAGTTGACTCGGAATCATACTATCCCATCGGCCGATGAGCTTAAAAACAATAGGTACTGCAAATTTCATAATTCTGGTACCCATACTACTAATGATTGCTGAGTTTTCAGAGATTTGATACAGAGGGCAATCGTTAAAGGGAGGATAGGTCTGGAAAAGGCCAAAGGTATGAGCATCAACGACCATCCTTTCCCACAAAACATTGTTGCTCCAGCACCTCGGAGTGAAATCAAGGTAGTGACTTATGACAAAGCCAAGGCAGCTGGGACAGTTGATCCAAAGAAGCAGTTAATAGCCAGGGAGTATCAGGAGATGAAAGGAAAGAGAAACAATGATCAACATGATCAACTTGGGACTTCAAGGGCTGGTGAAGCAAGAAGGCGTCCAACTGTCAGGGTTTTACTGAACAAGTGGCAACGTTAGAAGGAAAGAAGCCAGATGCAAAGGGAAAGGGATGAACAAGAATATCAGGAGTGGCTCAAAGAAAAGGAGTATAGGAGGTCTCGTGAAGAAGAACGACGCATCAGAGATGAAGAAAAGAATCATTGGGACTGTCCTTTCTTCAAGCATTGTTGGAATGAAGGCTTGAAGCTTCCTACTCTTCGTAGTTGTCCAGAATGCAGTGATTAGTACCAAGAGTATAGGCAGTCGAGAGACAATCGCTGATCTGTGCATGAAATATTAAGGTTTGAAAATACAGATCGGCGCATAAAAAATAAAAATGTTCATAATCGGCTTGGAGTAAGGTTCACCGATCATGATCATCCTTGGCAAGAGGGGCAATGGTGTCCTGGTGGTTTGACCAAAAGCCAGAAGCGACGGGTTCAAAGGTTGAGAAATGACGAAGTCCAGAAGAAAAAACCCAAGGTCTGGCAGGTAAAGCATATAGCCGATAAAGGTGAATCATCGGCTAATATCGCTGCTCTGTTCATGTTACCTGCTGAGTTTAGATCTTCTAACCGCGAAGAAGAATCTGATGATGAAGAAGCAGTTGCTCAGTGGATCTATCAAGCAGAAGAGGCCACGTTTCAAAAACTTGAGAGACATTCCCATTTGAAAGCTTTATACCTAAAAGGGTTTGTCGACGGGAGGCCTCTGAACAGGATGTTAGTTGATGGAGGGGCAGCTGTTAATTTAATGCCATACGCCACTTTTAGAAAGCTTGGCAAGACTACTGAAGACTTGACTCAGACCGATATGAGGTTGACCGACTTTGCTGGCAACGTATCGGCTACTAAAGGTGCTATATGTGTCGAGTTGACAATTGGCAGCAAGAGTACGCCGACTACTTTCTTTGTGGTCGATGCAAAAGGATCCTACAGTGTGCTTCTTGGAAGAGATTGGATCCACGCCAATTGTTGCATTCCATCTACCATGCATCAAAATTTTATTCAGTGGATCGGCGATACTGTGGAAGTGGTACCAGCCGATTCAACTGTTAGTGTTGCTTATTCAGACCCTGATGTTTGGAACTTTGATAACTTAGAGTGCTTTTCTGGAAAGATTCTTGAAGAAGACTTTCTCAAGACAATTGACGAAAGTCAATAGCCAATCCAAGCAATTGGTTTCAAAAATGTTCTAGCAGATTAACTTGTTAACGATGATTCGCATCGGTGCCAATAAGCTAAGGTCGGTGTTGTGTCAAGATTGTTTCTTTTAGAGTTAGAACGGAAGATCGATTTGCTTGATTTTATAGCCAATACTAATGTATCGCCTTTAGTACAAAAAATAGCTGATATGTATGTATCGTCTTTTGATTTTAATTGGCAGCCGATACTAAGGAGGTATCGCCTTTAGAACATTCATCAAAAGAAAAGCTCGAGCAATACAATGCAAGGAATGCCAGGCAAACGATATTTAACAAAATTATTTAGCCAGACAATGCAGGGGCAGACTTGTTGTTCAGTTTGTTCGGCCACCAGGCCGGATACACCAAAAGAAACATTAAGAACACAGACTAATCTAGATGAAGCTTGTTCAGGAGGTCGTCCAGGTGCGATACCTCCGTCACTACGAGCCCCATGGGTTGGAACTCCTCCACCAGCTCCCTGAAGTCTTCCCTCGTCCTGGCACTGATGAAGGAGGGAGAGACTTCCCCAGAGATCTCAGCACCGCTGAGTTCAGCCCCGGCGAGGGAGAAGGTGGCGCCATGGCAAATGGCGTGGAGAGCCAATTCCCTGATGCGCGTCCCGACATCATCCAGGCGCGCCCTCAGATTGTCTCCCCGTGCGTTCACGAAATCGGCAATCGTCGTGGCTCGCCCGGGGAGCCAGTCGAGTTGCTGTTGGAGTTCTACAATTGGATAAAAGAGACTAAATTTCAAAAATATAGCCGATTCAATCGAGTCAAGGAACAAATCAGCTGAATATTTGAGCAAAAGTTACTAAAAGGTTGACTGGAGCGGTTATACAAAAGATGATTGAAGTGATGAGTTGTGGATTTGGAAAATAATATACCAGCAACCCTAGCGTCGGACGCCTCTAAGTGTTCAAGAACACTGTTGAGGCGGGCGCGGAGGACCTCTCGCTCCTCCACCAGTCGGGTGGTCCGGCGACGCTCTTCCTCCAAGAGGCGTCAGGTGTCGGAGACGCCCCGGATGAAGGCCCAGGCGTCATCGTCGAATGCCAACCCATGCCCTGACGGGGGTTGGCTGGGGCCTTGGCCGTCCGCCGGAGGAGAAGGTTTGCGGAAAGGTTAGGGTTTTCCTCGGATAAACGAGAAGTTTTCGGAGCACAAGAAGACGCTGAAGAGAAAAACCATTACCCGAGCATGCGGCGACGGGTCGTCAGAGGGCCGTTTACGGACTCTGATTCCTCCGCGGGGCGCTTGCCGTGGTTGTCCGCCATTGCTTCGATCGCCGAACGGAGAAGAAAGGCAGTCGATGGAGGAGGAAAGCAAAGGCCGAAGAGTAAAGCAATGAATGCGTGGTGTGTTCGAGAAGTCGACATTTTGTGTTTATGAGTAAGACTCGGGAAGGTGAAAAGGTGTCGGTTCGGGAGCACCTTCAGATCCAGATCCTAAGGTGAATCGACTAAATAGGCCATTCTGACACTAATCGGCTGAAGAATAAGTCGTCTAGATAATATCGGCTAAAGATAGCTGATAGAGCTTCAAGTGTTAAATGGAGAACAAAGTATCATAACGCCAGTCAACCAATGAAGAATGCTTACAGAGGAAGGGTTGAGAGTCAGGAATTGCATAATACATGTTTAATACGGATTTTAGTACATTCAGGGCATTCAAGCGGAGAACATCTATATCAGCTATCTTCTTCTGATCTTCTTCAATGGAACCTGGGATTGGCTTCTTCTTGGCTTTAACATCCTGGAGCTCGCTGTGAAGAAGTGCTATCTTCTTCTTTTGTTCATGAAGAGCAACATGAATGTTCTCCAAGCTTTGTTTTTCAGCTTGATCTGATCATCGATAACTTGAAGCCTGTTCAATAGCTGATCCCTCTCGGCTTCTAAAGATGATAGGTTGCGATGAGGACAGTGGAGTCTAAATTTATTTGATCTATGGTGTGCTTTGCAGCAACCATATCAGAGATGCAACGTTGTTCGTGTGCCGGCAGGTGCACTTGGGCTTCACGTGCAGAAAGTTTGGTTTTAGCTTCCATGAATTCCAACCGAAGAAACTCAATATGAGCGATAGGAGTCAGTGCTTTGTTGAGGTCATCTGGTATGTCATCTTTTATCAAGTCAAAGATGTCTCTAATTCCTTTTGCATCATGTACTAGGTCGGCTATATTAGTCTCCAAAAGAGAGAGTAACAGTTGCAGCCAAGCCTTAGTTTCTTCAGAAGGTTTCTTGGAATGATCTGGTACAGGTTCTTCTTCTTCACCTATATATTCTTTTAAGTCAAAAGGGATGATTGCGGAAGAAGGTCCTCCTTGCTCCTACAACAGATAGATGAATAAGATAATTACAGGCAAGAAAATATTGAAAGGAGAAGTAGTGTTGATTGGAGCACCTGATCGGATGGGTTGGTTTGAAGCTCGGGGAAGGTTGGAAAAGGCTCAGGAGGTACATCTAGAAGAGAATTTTTCATTAGTTTTCGAGAACATCCACCGAGGAAAATGGAGCTATAAGCTAAAACGTATACCTGGTTGGGGAAATTCTTGATCAATATCAGGAAGAGGAAGTATTTCAGATTCTATATTTTGGGTATCCACCTGCTCCTGAGGTAACTCAATGTTGTGAGTGCCAGCCTGTTCCTGGAAATCGAAAAATAAAAGAGTCACAGACTTGGTGATAAGAATAAGAAGGAGCAGATTTTTATTACCTCTGTATTGACATTTTTTATCAAGGATTGGCTGCTGTCAGAGGTGTCTTTCTTCTTCTTTTTGGATACGACCTTAGCAGTTAGCTTTACAGTTTTCTGTTTCTTGGAGGAGCCAGCTTCCTTTATAAAGGTGCTAAGGGTCTGATCATCTGAGGCATCAGAGACTTTCCTCTGCATCAGAGTCTTGATGGTGGGAGCATCACAGCCAATCCTTGGGTTTGGACACCATATGTTATAATTTATTTTTGGCGGATTCAAGGTGACCAAATCCTGCAAAAATTTGGCACATGATATCAGAGGTAAACAAATGGTAAAGATATAAAATTTGAAGACAAATTGAGTTATACCTCGTCAGTTGCCTGAAAGTCTGAATCCAACTTCAGACAGTAAATAGCCACAGCTTCACTAAAGAGATGAATACTTCATTGTTGCCACCAGTCTTGAAAGGGAACTGAAGAAAAAGGCATGCAGTTCCATTCCTTGACCATCTTCAGGGAGACAGTTTGTTCTAATTGGAGTATTCTGTTATACTCTAAGGCAGAGTCTACTGCTTCTCTTGGCCTGAGTTTATCAGCAAAGTAAAGGGATGGGGGCACTTGGCCAAAACCAATTTGTCTGGCTGCCATGACAGGATGATAGAATTCATAGGACATGAGAGGTTTTTCTCTACCATGCCTAATTTCAGTTGGCAGGAGACAAGGTTTTATAATCTGACACAAGATCTCCAGACCCTCATCATCACATTCTCTTTGGAACCTGAAGGTGTATGGGTTCTCAAAATCTGTGATATCTGGATACTGAAACCAGTCGAAGATAGCAGCAGGGAATCCATTGTAGAAGATCTTGAAAAAGAAGCTAGCTCGTTCATCGACAAATATTATAGCAGCAGCTTCTCCAAATGAAGTGCATCTTCTCACTTTAGCATCATTGGCCAGTAGTTTTTCTTGGCTGTTTGGGTATAGTTTTGGGAAGGACAAGGTCCTCAAGTCTGGGGTTATCAGCCTGTGAAGGTGAAGGTTAAGCCAGACTTGAAGCAACCACCAGGGACCTGTTATTGATGGGATGCCTTCATTTTCCATCAGGCTTTGAGCTGTTTTATCAACATACTATACAGGGCGCCCAGAAGATACTTTCCTAGGGGTATGTCTGAAGTCATAGGCAGTTTTTCTACCAGAGCCAAGAAGTTGGAGGTTGGACCACAGCTCTGGCCACAGAATAAATATTTCTCCAGCCACATGTTCAAAAAGATGGTGTGCTCTCGTTCTGAAACACTGGACTGTGGAGTGTTGAAGGAAGCAATATAGTTGGACCACCCACCAGATTTTAGGTTTCCAAGCTTAATTGAAGGTTTGACTTGGAAGCTATAAGGATTGATGGATCCAGTGATGTTTAAGCCGGTCAACATGTGCACATCGGCTAAATTAGGGGTCATGGGTCCTTGGTTGAACATGAAAGTATTGAAAGTACCCGACTAGAAGTAGCAGGCAGCCTTCAGCATTTGCTCGTTCCTCTTCATGTCAGCTAAGGACAGAGTGATACACTGATCTAGACTGCGAAGAACCCAATCTGACTTCTTCTTGGCTTCTACCTTGATCAGCCAGTCTCTCCAGCCCGGAATAATCGATGGCCAGTTCCTGAAAGGAGTTTTGCCCCAATGCTTTGAAGCGAAATCTAAATTCTTGAAGGGGGCTCTCTATGTCTCAGCAATAATGACTTCAGTAGGGTCAAGATTGCCTACTCGACCGAGAAAGAAGTCGCTCGGACTGTCTTGAATCGGGATAAGGACTTGGTCGTGAAGCGCCTGAAAATTCAAGTATGAGGGGAAATATAAAAGTAAAGTATCATCGGAGAGAAGGGATGATAGGAGACCTGAAATTTACCTCAGGAATAGAATCTTGAGTCGCCATTTGACTTGCGGAAACACCAATTTTAAGTTCTTAAGAGATTTTTGCTTGAATCGGATGGCGGCAGATTTCTTTGGAGGTTAGGGTTTGAGAACAGTCCTGAGAGAAAACAATAACGGTTGGGAAGAAGACTCGGCTAATCGACTAAAGAAAAGGTTAGTCGATCGGACCCTGAGGAAAGGAGAATGACATTTTTGGAATAAAATAAATTTCATCCCAAAATTGGGGGGCATGTGTTTACACCAGATTTTGGACCAAGAAGATTGTTATTTTGTGAACATAAACAGCTGATTTATTAAGGAAAAAGATCGGCCTAGAAATAAAGAAGCTTGTGTGGCTCAAGCGTGACCAGAAGGATTCATGTGGACCAGCGCGACGGGCTTCAAAGACGTGTCGGGCTCGACCAAAGAGTTCAAGTCCGAGTCGTCTTTTATTTTTACCTATTATGTAACACAGTCATGTTAGAACAGGAGTCAACCGGATTATAAATAGTTAGAAACCCGATTTTTGTAAGGGACATCCAATCAATCAATACATCGGCCCTTGGCCAAAAACCCTAGGAGTAGGAGTAACATAGATCTCGGCGAGACCTTCAATCAGGCAGGGCTGCATCGGCATCGACCGACCTCCGGTTTGCTTGTAAGTTTCACCAATGGCTTGTGTCATCGTATAATAAGGATGTATTTGGCATCGACCAAACTCTTGTTCAGTTTTGGCATGGCTAGTTATCAGTTTAAGTTCGTCTTTTGTAAGACTGTCTTGACTTTGATCAATCTCTTACTTTAGTCGATCTTGACTAGTTATCGGCTCTATTGGTTTGGCAAGCTAGTAGATTCATTAAGTTACCGATGTTGTTTTATGCTTTATTTTGTTTCTTTATGTTTTGAATAACATCTTGCCCAATCAAGATTAACAAAGTGGCTCAAGCCTAAAAGATGTTTCATTTCGGCTATTTTGAGGTTTATATGCTCACAACAGGGAAAATAGCCGATTCAAGCCTTTCATCGACTATTTTGTCAATCTTGGTTGTCACATGTTGTGCGTTCGAGATATCCGATAAAACTATGATTTGATCTGAGAGCAGATAGATTTGATCTAGTATGTCTATCACGACTGTATTTTTGAACCCCACTGATATATATGATATATTAATGTCTGTTTATTTTAGATTAAATCATGGTTTTACGGATAGATCTTGTTCGTGCCTCATGGACCCTGAATCGGCTAAAATAGCCGATCCAGTGATGCTTTCTTCATAATGTGTTCTTTCAAGTGGCTTGGAATTAACGGATCTGCTATTTGCATGAGACGTGATCTAGCTTGGTCATCATTAAGGCTGTATGGAGACACCCCACTGTTGATGTTTAAGCTATTTTATCGATTTATTTGTCATTATGGCTGTATGGAAACACCCCACTGTTAATGGATAGAATTGCTCGTGCAATTAGTCGATACATTGGTTCCATGTTGCTTAGATGTACACATAGATCTTTATTTTGTTAATATCTTTCAAGCTCATCGGCTGTTTGTTTATTATAAACACTCTTTTACATAAGTCATAGCCGTTACGCTTTATATCCTTTTCAATGCTTTTCATGAAATCTCCTGGGAGTTGACTTTGTAGTCAAAATCCTAAAGACAAGTGGCTATATCAGAGCCGTATAATTTGGAACTGTCTGGCACCAAACCGGTAGATTCCATAATTTCACAGACTTTTCTTCTCCTTGTCAATTACAGGTCAAATTGACTGGCAGACCCGAAGTCGATCTCGCTAGGATTCGGCTCCACCATACATTGAAGGTTTAGGAGGTCAGGACCTTTCTCCGCACCGCTCTGAGGACCGTGTGCACGAGTGTGTTGGCATGACCGACCAAGATTTTACGTCAACAGAAGGTAAGGTGAAGGTCAAGTAGAGACGTGTCGTGCCGATGGACCCAGAGCGGTGAAGGGCGGACGTGAGGCTTGGACTGACGGACCGGTGGCCTGAGGATCAGCTGTGCTAGCTGACATCCTGGGACACCGACAAGTGAAGACATGTGGTGGACAGGGTGCACGGGCGGTGCATCCCTCTACGGCTTCGGTTTGGGGGTAGAACCCCAGAAAAACAACCAGCTGGATGGTTTCCAGGTTTGGGCCTCAAAACCTGGGTGCTGGCAGGTTTCCGAGTTTGGGCCTCAAAACTCGGGCTGAGGACAGTTTCCAGGTTTGTGCCAGAAAACCTGGGCGATGGTGGGTTTCTGAGTTTGGGCCACAAAACTCAGCCTGAGGACTGGTTTCCCGGTTTCAGCCTCAAAACCGGGGGGAGGTCCAGGAAAAAAGGACAGACAGCGAGTGGTGGCACGTGGCGGCATCGGGTGAGGTCGGATCGAGGCGAAGCTACTGGATGTGCGGGCGTGGTCGTCGGATCGACTACACTTCGAGTTGGACGGGAATACCCTTAGGGTTAGCCTACTCGCTCATTAGCAGTAGGGGTAGAAGGGGAATAATTGTATTAGGCTATATTAGGAGAGGCAACCCCTCCCTCCAAACTATCTCAGTCATTTGCTATTCTCTTCGAGGGTTTCCTGCTTCCCATTCCTTGTTGTAGCTACTGAGATCCGCAGAGACGACTAATCATACCTCTGTGTATTTGGATTTTGCGGAAACGGGACCGGATTCCCGTTGTCTCCTTGTGGGGATGATTTTCGGCTGGAATTCGTGGTTGTGATTCGTGTTCTTGAGTTGTTCTTCGCGTTCATCTTTTCTCCATGTTTTTCACATCGATCGATCTCCTTCTACGTTGCTCCATTTGCAAAACCATTTCAATCAACTTGTTCTTTACCGTGAGGGGATCATTTCCACCGAAGGAATTCAACTCAAATCTAACGAACAAGTAGATCGGTTGGTTTGAAACCCTTGGGTGCTGCAAAAGCCAAGAGGATCCTAATTGCCTCCAAACGAGCTACAGGAGCAAAAGTCTCCTCATAGTCTATCCCCTTCTTCTGACTATACCCCTTTTCCACCGAAGGAATTCAGCTCAAACCTCACGAACAAGTAGATCGGTTGGTTTTCTTTTCGGATCGACTTTTCCCTTCTCTTCCCCCAATTCTTCTTCAATTCATCGATTTGGAGATAGGTTCAAGCCATGATCTCCTAGGAGTAGCTCACTATCATCCTTGTGACTCCTCTCACCAACTTTGAGCCTTTGAGGTTTCGTTTAGGGTGAGATTGAGTCGAATCGGTGGATGAACAACACATTTTCGGGGTGTCCGGACTCTGGGCTCGTGACGATCGGACTCTGACCAGTGAGTCCGGTCGTTCAAGGTCGTGTTGCTCAGTTTCGCCTAATACTGATCGGACGCATCGGTGTTGTGTGACCAGACTCATAGGTAGCACTGTTCATCGTTGCTACGCTGTGACCGGACGCATAGTTCACCTGACCAGACGCATTCTTTCTCAGAGTCCGGTCGTGAACAGAGAGCATCCAGTACGTGATTTTCCTGACCAGACGCATCCGGTCCTCTCTGATCGAACGCAGGGCAGAGTCCAGTCAGTGCAGTTTGCACGTCTCTCATTTGCAGCTCGTTCATTCGACTTCCGATTTGGTTTCGAGTTTTTGCGTTGGGGTTCTAGAGTTGTGTGGTGTCCCGCTGTGTTTCTAGGAAGCATCCATCCTACATCTAGGGTCGTGGACACTATCAAGCTCTAGGGTTGCACTCAGAGTTGATTCTTGGGACATTGGCTATAAGTTTTTGGAAAGAAGTTTAAAGCTCCCAATCACACCCCCTCTGGTCGCCTTTGTCTAGCACCTTCGTTCCTTCAATTGGTATCAGAGCGGGTTAAGGATCTTCCACCTTAGCGGGTTCTAGATCCACAGAAGGCGACATGGATCGTGGCGTAGGCATACCGCCATTTTTCGATGGGACGATCTATGCGTATTGGAAGATACGTATGTCGGCCTATCTTCAGAGCATGAGTGCTTCGGTTTGGGATATTTGCCACTCTGCTGATTACGTGGTCTTGGCTGCTCGTGTGACTCAACAGCAGATCGATGAGCACGATGCCAATAGCCGAGCCCGTAATGCTCTTTTCTCGTGTTTGAGCATGACTGAGTTTGATCGTGTTTCTCATCCCACCACGGCTCGGGAGATTTGGGCGACTCTCATGCATTTTCATGAGGGAACCACTCAAGTCAAAACCCGTCTGTACGTGTCGCACAAGTGTGAGTATGAGAACTTCCGACACATGCCTGGCGAGAGCAAAGAAAGTTTATTTGCTCGGTTTTAGGTCATTGTCAACAGGATGAGGGCTAACTGAGAGCTTTTGCCGTACGACGATCATGAGAGAGCTCTCAAGCTACTCCATACTCTTGATCGGTCGGTGTGGGACTCCAAAGTTCAGGCGATCATCGAATCACCTAACTATGAGACTCTCACTTGCGACGAGCTCTTCAGTAAGCTCAAGTCCAGTGAGATTGATGTCGTGGCGAGGGTTTCTTATGAAAATCCTTCTGGCCCGTCAATGGCTTTGGTTTCTGGCTCTTCTACTAACCCCTCTGGAGGCTTTGCACTTTCCTCTCTTGTCTGTTATAGAGGAGCAGCTGGAGTTCATGGGAGACGATGATTTGGCTCTGCTTGCCAACCAGTTCTCACGGTTCCACAACAACCGCACGAACCATCGCCGCGGAGGAAGTCGAGCTAGATGCTACGAGTGCGGTGACTCAGACCACTTCATCGCCAATTGCCCAAAGAAGAACAAGCAAGCTTTTGTCAAGGGCGATCGTGGCTACAAGTATGACTCCAGCAAGCGCAAGGAGAAGTACGTTCCCGCAAAGCACAAGAGTAAGGGCGGCTTCAACAAGGAGTACATCAAGGAGAAATACTTGGAGAAAGCCCAGGCCGAGCAGCGTGCTTTCTTCGCAACGCTCGGCGACATCGACAAGTCAGACAATGACTCCACTACTTCAAGTGATGATGAGTCTGATAAGAAGAAGATTGAGGACAAGTTGAATGGTCTTTGCTTCTTCGCCGACGACGAGGGCTTCTGCACCATGGCCCTCGGCGATGAGGTCAATAGCGAGCTGGAGGAGATCCCTCGGAATGACGACGACGACAACTCCTCCCAGGTATCTCAGACCCCCGATGAACTCTCTGCTGATGTCGAGAAACTTACTGCTACTCTTCTTAGTCAAGACAAGTTTCTTAGGCTTGCTGCTAGAGAGAGGAAGGAGTTTAGGCAGAAGTGGGAGGATGCGGTGAAGGAACTTGAGTCTGTCAAGTCCACCGTTTTAGTCACCGATGAGGATGAGTGTGAGATGTGCTCCAAGCACATGACTGACCTTCTCACTTTGAGGGGGAAGTATGTTGCTTTGGTTGGAGAGGTGGATGAGCTGAGAGCTAGACCCATTTTGCATGGTGCGTGCAAGTCTTGTGCAGGCTTGCGATCTAAGTTGGTAGAGAAGGATGCCAAGATTGAGTCTCTTGAGGAGGCCAACTCAGGTAGCACTAGTGTGTCTAGATGTGCTTTGTGTGAGGGTTTGGAGATAGAGATGGCAAATGTGAAGCATGACAACATGCAAACCGAGGAAGAAAACACATACCTTCGAACCATCTTGTCATGGGTTTCTAGTGGAGAGTCACAGCTTGGCATGATGATTGCCCAATTCAAGCGTGCTGCTGGAGGTCCAAGTGTTGGCTTTGCTCAGGGTGTGGAGAGTGCAACCTCTTTTGAGAAGATTGGTGAGTCTAGTGGTCTTAAGACAAGTGAGAAGCCCAACTCCACCACTACTCCCAAACTAACCAAGATTCCACCCAAAGAGCCTCTCAAGCCTAACACCAAAGATGGAGTGTTTGTGGAACCTCCAAGAGCTCCACCCAAGAAACAAACATGAGCTCCAAAACTAAACCACTTGAGGAACAAACTTGACACTATGCCACCAATCCAAGAGGAGCTCATGCCACAAAAGAACGAAGTGATCCACAACCAATACCATGAGTACCAACAACCCCCTATGAGAGCGGTGAGGTACCATTGTGAGCACTGTGGGAGAGATGGACACTTGAGGGAGTTTTTCTTTCGGCGCAAGAGAGAGAAGCGTCGTGCAAAGGAGATGAACAACATGGACATGTACCATCCTTTCCATGATGTACATGTGTCGAATGTTCAAAGGAGGAGTGCTAGGCCTAGAGGTCCAATGCCTCAAGGTCCTAGGCCACAAGGAGGTTTTGCCCGACGGGATCCTAGTTTTGTAGGCTATGGACCCCGTGGGGTGGCTTTGTTGTTGAGAGTTACCCCCCACCGCGTTTTCGCTATCGTGGTGAGCGCTCTCCTCCTAGCGGGCCACGTTTTCCTGTGCGTGGTGATCGCTTTCCCCGTAGGTATGCTAGGAATGGTTTTTCTACTAACCGTTCTTTTGAGCAGCCGGGACAACACTGGTACTTTTCCCGTTTTATTCACCCTAGTGTTGGACCGTATGCTCACCCTATGTCTTTTTATTGATGCAGGTAAGTAGATTGGAGAACATTTGGCTTGTGGAATCCGGATGCTCAAGGCATATGACCGAAAACTCCAAGTGGTTCTCTAGTCTTAGTCCAGTCACCGGAAAGGAGTTTATCACTTTTGGTGACAATAGCAAAGGTAAAGTGTTATCCCGTGGGTTTGTGCGAGTCAATGAGCATTTTGTGTTGTGTGATATTGCTCTTGTTTCGAACTTGCATTTTAACCTTCTTTCTGTTTCTCAACTTTTTGAGGATGACTATGAGATTCGTTTTAAGCCGAATCTCAGTCGTATTTTAGATCCTCAAGGCAATCTTGTATGCTTGATTTTACCCTTTGGGAAAGTCTTTCGTGCGAATTTCTCAGAGTCTTTTGGCATTTCTCGTTGTCTTTTGGCTGGATCCTCCTCTGATCTTTGGAAATGGCATAGGAGACTTGGTCATTTGAGCTTTGACTTGCTTGCAAGACTTAGTTCACTTGGCTTAATCCGAGGATTGCCCAAGTTACACATGGAGTAGGATCTTGTTTGCTATTCTTGTAGACATGGGAAAATGGTTGGTGCTCCCCACCATCCCGTGAATAAAGTTATGACCAAGCGCCCTGGAGAGCTTTTGCATATGGATCTTGTAGGTCCGGCTCGGGTGAGCTCGGTTGGTGGGAAGTGGTATGTGCTTGTTGTTGTTGACGACTTCTCGAGATATTCATGGGTTTTCTTTTTAGTTGAGAAAACTGAGACTTTCTCTTTTACTCGCAATTTGATTTTGCGACTTCAGAACGAGTTCCCTAAGAACTCGATGAGAGCTATTCGTAGCGATAATGGTTCTGAGTTTAAGAACTCGAACTTTGAAAAGTTTTGTAATTCTTTGGGTCTAGAGCATCAGTTTTATTCCCCTTACACACCGCCACAAAATGGTGTTGTAGAAAGGAAAAATGGGACCCTTGTTGAGATGGCTAGGACGATGCTCGATGAACATAGGACTCCTAGACGGTATTGGGCCGAGGCTATAAACACTGCATGCTATATTTCCAATCTCATTTTTCTCCGTGCTTTTTTGAAGAAGACCTCTTATGAGTTGCGATTTGGGAAGCAACCCAAAGTGAGTTATTTTAGAGTTTTTGGTTGCCAATGTTTTATACTCAAGAAAGGCAACTTGGACAAGTTTGAGTCTCGCTCTTCTGATGGTGTATTTTTCTGTTATGGTAATCATACTCGTACATATAGTGCACTTAACCTTGATACTAACCAAGTCATGGAGACATCCGATGTCACCTTCGACGAGACCATGCTTTGTCCTTCTTGTAGATTTGAGCGTGTAGGTGATCACGAGGTCGGTGAGCCTCTTTTTGACGATGAGGAAGATGGAGCTGAACAGATGGATGACCCAGATCTTCCTCCACCTGCTGTTCCCTTGGGATTGACTTCGATCATGACTATTCGCGGCCCCGACCCATCTTCTTCCACTACATGGGGGCCGGTCGATCCACCACCTCGAGGTTTGCCAGTGATACCCGAGGAGGCACCAGCTACTGTTGAGGGGGAGGTTGCTTCAGCAAGGGAGGCGCCACGACACATCCAGCGCCAACATCCTCCTCAACAGATGATCGGCAACATCCACGAATGCGTCACTCGGTCAAGGTCACAACAAATCTCAAACTTTGCTCATTCTGCATTTGTTGCTGATTTTGAACCCCGAGATGTTGGACATGCTTTATCTGATCCAGATTGGGTCAATGCCATGCATGAGGAGTTATAAAATTTTGAGAGAAATCGGGTTTGGGTTCTTGTTCTACCTCCTCCTGAGTGTCACCCTATTGGGACAAAATGGGTTTTCAAAAAAAAACAAGGAGAGGATGACCATGTTGTGAGAAACAAGGCCGGACTTGTAGCCCAAGGGTATAGTCAGAAGGAGGGGATAGACTATGAGGAGACTTTGGCTCCTGTAGCTCGTTTGGAGGCAATTAGGATCCTCTTGGCCTTTGCTGCATCTAAGGGTTTCAAACTTTTTCAAATGGATGTCAAGAGTGCCTTCCTAAACGGCTACATAGAAGAAGAGGTGTATGTGAAACACCCCCCTCGGTTTCGAAAATCCCAAGTTTCCAAACCATGTTTTTAAACTTCACAAAGCTTTGTATGGTTTGAAACAAGCCCCTAGAGCCTGGTATGATACGTTGAAAACCTTTTTGCTTGCTAATGGTTTTAAAATGGGATGTGTGGATAAAACTATTTTTCTCCTCAAGCAAGGCAATGACACTCTTTTGGTTCAGATTTACGTGGATGATATCATTTTCGGTGGTTCTTCTCATGCCTTGGTTGCCAAGTTTGTAGATACAATGAGCAGGGAATTTGAGATGAGCATGATGGGCGAGTTGACATTCTTTCTCGGGTTGCAAATCAAGCAATCCTGAGAAGGGACGTTTGTGCACCAGGGCAAGTACACCTAGGACATACTAAAGAAGTTCGATATGGGTGAGGCCAAGCCTCTTCCAACACCCATGTCAACCACGACGGCCCTGGATGCAGATGAGGAGGGAGAAGCTGTGGATCATAAGGAGTATCGGAGTATGATTGGGTCGCTACTATACGTGACGGCAACACGCCCGAACATTCAGTTCGCGGTGTGTCTTTGCGCACGATTTCAGTCGTCGCCGCGCACCTCTCACCGTCAGGCGGTCAAGTGCATTATGAGGTACCTTCGTTTCACTCCTGAGTTCAGGATTTGGTATTATGCTTCTTCTACCCTCTCTCTCTTTGCGGTTACTCTGACGCTGATTTTGCTGGTTGCCGAATTGATCGCAAGTCCACTTCTGGGACTTGTTAGTTTTTGGGTTCTTCTCTTGTTTCTTGATCTTCTCGCAAGCAGTCTAGTGTCGCCCAGTCTACCACAGAGGCTGAATATGTTGCTGCGGCTAGCTGTTGTTCCCAGTTGTTGTGGATGATGGCCACTTTGCGTGATTTTGGTCTGAGTTTTTGTCGAGTACCCTTGGTTTGTGATAGCACGAGTGCGATTAGCGTTGCTAAGAACCCCGTGCTTCATTCTAAGACCAAACAGACTGATGTGCGCTTTCATTTCTTGTGTGACCACTATGAGAAGGGTTATATCGACCTTCGCCATGTCGATACTCATCATTAGTTGGCAGATATTTTTACCAAGCCTTTGGACCAATCAACCTTTGCCAGGTTGACAGGTGAGCTTGGTGTGTGTTTCCCCTTTTAGTTGGGGGAAACATTTTGATCATAGACTGACTTCTTTTGTTTTGTTCTTGTTTAGTCTTTACATTTCATCATGTTTGCATCTTTACTTTTTCGAGCTTCATGTCTATAATCTTTAGAATGAATCTATGCTATGATTAGTGTAGGCTCCGATGCTATATGATGATGCTTGTAGCTTAGGCTCTTCTTGATCACTGATACATGTTGTGAACAGAGCTATTTTTCTCAGAATTGTGAATATGCTTAATCAAACATAAAATTTGAAACTTGTTCACCATTGAGATTGGCAACTAGCATGTGTAGAATGTGTTGAAGTTACTTGTGCTATTCCAATATGCTAGGTTGCTATGTCTCTAGTTTTGAGTCTTTCACTTGCTTGGTATGTTCATATTCTGTTAAAATTGAACCAAGTCTAAGTGAATTGAAAAGATCGAGATGTGATTGTTTGACAGCACATCAAGGTATCAAGACTGTTTCTCATTGCATATTGAGTTAAACTTTAGCCGTGTAGTGTAAGACCAAAACTATTGCTTCAAGCTTCTCATTGCTTATGCATAGGATTAGCTCGGTTGAAAAGTTAGGCAATGTCAAGTTTTCAACCTCTCGCAATCACATGCTGAAAAACTTGAACTTGTGTATAATCACCGCTGCAACTCCGTTAAAATTTGAAAACACAAGTCTATGTTTCCTTTTATAGCATGATGATTGAACTTTGCTAGGGATAGTTCACCTTGTATACATGTTTAGCATTTGCTTGACTTCCAGTCTATAAATGTGTGGTGCTATTTTGGTGGTGAAACCCTTTCTAAATGGCTTAAAACTGCTCACTTTGCTCATATGTTCATATTTCGTATTCTGTGATCAGTTTGAGCCTTTGCTGGCGTCTATACTTGTTGTTGAGTAGTCAGATCAGCACTCTTTAGAGCATCTATTCATTCTATTGACTATATACCTGAAGCTGCCAACCTGCATTTGTGTCTCATATGCATTTGCTCTTTCCCTTCAGGCTTCCTTGTTTAGCCTTGTTTTGTGCATTATCAACTAAGGGGGAGAAATTTGACAAAACATATCCTAGTTGTGTGCATTATTGAAGGGGGAGATTATGTCCAGGGGGAGCTTTGCTCATTTTGACGAGTGGGTTTCTTGAAGATGATTGATTTAGAGCGGTTTTCTGCTAGTTGTGTTGAGCCATTGCTGAAGGACCGAAAGTGCTACACACAGGCGACCAGAGGGGGGTGAATGGGTGCTTTAAATTTCTTTTTCAGAAACTTATAGCCAATGTCCCAAGAGTCGACCCCAAAAGCAATCCTAGAGCTTGGTAGTGTCCACGTCCCTAGATGTAGGGTGGATGCTTCCAAGAAGCACAATGAGACACTACACAACTCTAGAAACCCAACGCAACAGCCGGAAACCAAAACCGACAACGGACGAACGAACTGCGGACGAAAGCGTGACAAACAGCACTGGTCGGACTCTACCTGCGTCCGATCAAAGACCACCGAACGCGTCCGGTCTGACAAAAACCACTTGGGAACCTTACAGTGTTGGACCGGACTCTGGGGGTCAGTGCATCCGGTCACATAAAACGCAAACGATGAACAGTGCAACAAGCGAGTCCGGTCACTAGGTTTTAGAGCGTTCGGTCAGTTACGAAGAAAACTCTCGCTGAACATTCAACAATCGAACACACGGGGTCAGCGTCCGGTCGACCCATGGCCAACGTCCGGTCACCCCGAAACCACCTGTTCGCCCACCGATTCAACTCTATCTCACCCAAAACCAGGGGCGAAGCTACGTATAGGTTAGGGGGTGCCCAGGCACCCCCCAAATTTTGTAAAAACAGTGATCATGTCTAAAATTTCACCATATATGCACCCCCCATAAAAGATATTTATGCACCCACAAGCTAAGTGCACCCCCCTCTAATCTACTCTAGCTTCGCCACTGCCCAAAACGAATCCTCTATGGATCAAACTTGGTGGGAGGAGTCACAAGGATGATAGTGAGCTACTCATAGGAGATCATGGCTCGAACCTATGAGCATGATGGGTGAGTTGGCATTCTTTCTCGGGTTGCATATTAAGCAATCCCGAGAGGGGACGTTTGTGCACCAGGGCAAGTACACCAAGGACATATTGAAGAAGTTCGATATGGGTGAGGCCAAGCCCCTTCCAACACCCATGTCGACCAAGACGGCCCTAGATGCGGACAAGGATGGAGAAGGCATGGACCAGAAGGAGTACCGGAGTATGATCGGGTCGCTGTTGTACCTGACGGCGACACGCCCGGACATTCAGTTCGCGGTGTGTCTTTGCGCGCGATTTCAGTCATCGCCGCGCACCTCTCACCGTCAGGCGGTCAAGCGCATCATGAGGTACTTATGTTTCACTCCAAAGTTTGGGATTTGGTATTCTGCTTCCTCCACCCTCTCCCTTTGCGGTCATTCTGATGCCGATTTTGCTGGTTGCCGACTAGATCGCAAGTCCACTTCTAGGACTTGTCAGTTTATTGGTTCTTCTCTTGTATCTTGGTCTTCTCGCAAGCAGTCTAGCGTCGCCCAGTCTACCACAGAAGCTGAGTATGTTGTTGCGGCTAGCTGCTGTTCCTAGTTGCTTTGGATGATGGCCACTTTGCGTGATTTTGGTCTGAGCTTTTCTCGAGTTCCTTTGCTTTGTGACAGCACGAGTGCGATTAGCGTTGCTAAGAACCCAGTGCTGCATTCTAAGACCAAACACATTGATGTGCGCTTTCATTTCTTGCGAGACCATTATGAGAAGGGTGATATCGACCTTCACCATGTCGATACTCATCTTCAGTTGGCAGATATTTTGACTAAGCCTTTGGACCAATCAACCTTTGCTAGGTTGAGAGGTGAGCTTGGTGTGTGTTTCCCCTTTTAGTTGGGGGAAACATTTTGGATCTTGTATCATAGAATGGCTCTTTGTCTTTCGCTTTGTTTTCGTTTTTGATAGGTTAGTCTTTGCATTTCATCATGCATCTTTACTTTCTGAGCTTCATGTATATAATCTTTAGATTGTGATTATGCTCTATCTAGTATGCTCCGATGCTATATGATGATACTTGTAGCTTATGCTCTTTCTGATCACTAATACATGTTGTGAGCTGAGCTATTTAAACTTGCTTAATGAACATGAAATTTGAAATTGTTCACCATTGAGATATGCAACTAGCATGTGTAGAATGTGTTGAATTCACTTGTGCTTTTCATATATGCTAGGTTGCTATGTCTCTAGTTCTGAGTCTTTCACTTGCTTGGTATGTTCTCATTTTGTCATAAATTTGAACCAAGTTAAGTGAATTGGAAAGATCGAGATGGGATTGCTTGTCAACACAACACGGTATTGAGACTGTTTCTCACTGCACTTTGAGTTAAACTTGAACCGTGTAGTGTATGACCGAAACCGACGCTTTAAGCTTTGATTGCATCTGCATAGGCTTAGCTCGGTTGAAAAGTTAGGCAATGACAAGCTTTTAACCTCTCGCAATCACATGCTGAATTTTGAACTCGTGTATTTTCACCGCTGCAACTCCAATAAAATCTGAAACACACAAGTCTATGTTTCATTCTATAGCATGTTGATTGAACTTTGCTAGGGGTAGTTCATCTTCTATACATGTTTAGCACTTGTTTGACTTCCCATCTATACATGTTCAGTGCTATTTTTATGGTGAACATCCTTTTCTGAATGGCTAAAACTGCTCACTTTAGTTATATGTTCATAATTCATATTTGGTGATCAGTTTGAGCCTTTGTTGGCATGTATGCTTCTTGTTGAGTCATTGGAGTTATACTATGTAGAGCATCTTTTCATTCTCTAGACTATATTCCTGAAGCTGCTAACTTGCATTTTTGACTCATATGCATTTGGAAGGGAGAAGTTTGCCTGATAGTGCATTATCAACTAAGGGGGAGAAATTTGTCAAATCATGTGCACTATTGGAGGGGGAGTTTGCTCGGGTTTTTGTCTTCGGAACATTTTTGGTAGCTAGTTGTGTTGAGCCTTTGCCTCTTTCTTGAGGAACCAGAGACTTTGCCGGTATGCTCTCCATTTGGTATCGAGCTCTTCTGTTTTCAGTTGGCTTTCCTTCAGTTGGTGTCGAGCTTTCCTGCTAGTGGTGTTGAGCTTGTTCTACCTCTTCTTGAGGGCTAGCCTTGCTTTGCTTGGTTGCGTCGAGCCGTTGCCCATGTCTTTGGGAACCAAGTTGCTTTGCCGTTTCACTTGGACTTCTTCTGGCTTTGATATGCTTTTGGGTCATTTGGACGAGTTCTCTACTTCTCCTTCTTCCACTTTTTTCTACTTCATTATGATTTGTGTTGGTAGTTGACAATGCACTCATCAAGGGGGAGATTGTGGATACATGGGTGTATGCCGAGTCTCGAGTGATGAGTGATTGTCAACTGGGATAATGCGCATGTTCTTTGGCTTGTGTTGTGCAGGTGTCGAGCATGGATACAGTGATCAAAGGCAAGGTGAAGGTCAAGTAGAGACGTGTCGTGCCGACGGACCGAGAGCGGTGAAGGGCGGACGTGAGGCTTGGACTGAGGGACCGGTGGCCTAAGGATCAGCTGTGGTGGCTGACAGCCTGGGACAGCGACGAGCGGAGACTTGCGGGGCACGGTGTGGCTCGGGTTGAGGACCTGGGGACACGTGTCGGTGGACGGGGTGCACGAGTGGTGCATCCCATCTACGGTTCGGTTTGGTGGTTGAGCAAGAGAAAAACCATCCGGTGGACGGTTTCCAGGTTTGGGCCACAAAACCTGGGTGCTGCGGGTTTGCCGAGTTTGGGCCACAAAACTCGGGCTGAGAACGGTTTCCATGTTTGGGCCTCAAAACCTGGGCGCTGGCGGGTTTTTAAGTTTGGGCCACAAAACTGAGGCGATGGACGGCTAGTTTCCCAAACTCACGGTTGAATTTTTCACAACGGACGCACCCAATCATCTCCGTTTGACCCAAAACTCATGTTTGGTGGGTTTTTGGCACTTTCATTTCCGGAGGAACGGTGCCACAAAACTCGCGCAGGAGGGCCGTTTTCAACACTTATGCACCGAAAAATTCACGGTTGAATTGTTTACAACGGACGCACCCAATCATCCCCGTTTGACTTAAAACTCATGTTTGGTGGGTTTTTGGCACTTTCATTTTCGGAGGAACGGTGCCGCAAAACTCGCGCAGGAGGGTCGTTTTAACCACTAATGCACCGAAAAACTCACCGTTGAATTTTTCACAACGGACGCACCCAATCTTTCCTGTTTGACCCAAAACTCATGTTTGGTGGGTTTTTGACACTTACATTTTCGGAGGAACGATGCCGCAAAACTCGCGCAGGAGGGCCTTTTAACCACTGATGCACCTAAAAAAATCATGGTTGAATTTTTCACAATGGACGCACCCAATCATCCCCATTTGAACCAAAACTCATGTTTGGTAGGTTTTTGGCACTTTCATTTCCGGAGGAACGGGGCCACAAAACTCGCGCAAGAGGTCCGTTTTACCCCCTGATGCACCGAAAAACTCATGGTTGATTTTTTCACAATGGACGCACCCAATCATCTCCGTTTGACCCAAAACTCATGTTTGGTGGGTTTTTGACACTTTTATTTTTGGAGGAATGGTGTCGCAAAACTCTTAAGGGAGGGCCATTTTACCCACGGATGCACCGAAAAACACACAGTTGAATCTTTCGCAACGGACACACCCAATCATCTCCGTTTGACCCAAAACTAATGTTTGGTGGGTTTTTGGCACTTTCATTTTCGGAGGAACGGTGCTACAAAACTCGCGCAGGAGGGCCGTTTTAACCACTAATGCACCCAAAAACTCACGGTTGAATTTTTCACAACGGACGCACCCAGTCATCTCCGTTTGACCCAAAACTCATGTTTGGTGGGTTTTTGGCACTTTGATTTCCGGAGGAACGGTGCTGCAAAACTCACGCAGGAGGGCCGTTTTAACCACTGATGCACCAAAAAACTCACGGTTGAATTTTTCACAACGGACGCACCCAATCATCTCTGTTTGAACCAAAACTCATGTTTGGTGGGTTTTTGGCACTTTCCTTTCCGGAGGAACGGTGCCACAAAACTCGCGCAGGATGGCCGTTTTCACCACTGATGCACCGAAAAATTCACGGTTGAATTTTTTACAATGGACGCACCCAATGATCCCCGTTTGACCCAAAACTCATGTTTGGTGGGTTTTTGGCACTTTCATTTTTGGAGGAACGGTGCCGCAAAACTCGCGCAGGAGGGTCGTTTTAACCACTGATGCACCGAAAAACTCACGGTTGATTTTTTCACAACGGACGCACCCAATCTTTCCCGTTTGACCCAAAACTCATGTTTGGTGGGTTTTTGACACTTCCATTTTCGGACGAACGATGCCGCAAAACTCGCGCAGGAGGGCCATTTTTAACCACTGATGCACCAAAAAAGTCATGGTTGAATTTTTAACAACGGACGCATCCAATCATCCCCATTTGACCCAAAACTCATGTTTGGTAGGTTTTTGGCACTTTCATTTTCGGAGGAACGGTGCCGCAAAACTCGCGCAGGAGGGCCGTTTTAACCACTGATGCACCGAAAAATCACCGTTGAATTTTTCACAACGGACGCACCCAATCTTTCCCGTTTCACCCAAAACTCATGTTTGGTGGGTTTTTGACACTTCCATTTTCAGAGGAACGATGCCGCAAAACTCGCGCAGGAGGACCTTTTAACCACTGATGCACCGAAAAACACACAGTTGAATCTTTCACAATGGACACACCCAATCATCTCAATTTGACCCAAAACTAATGTTTGGTGGGTTTTGGGCACTTTCATTTTCGGAGGAACGGTGCTGCAAAACTCGCGCAGGAGGGCCGTTTTAACCACTAATGCACCCAAAAACTCACGGTTGAATTTTTCACAACGGACGCACCCAGTCATCTCCGTTTGACCCAAAACTCATGTTTGGTGGGTTTTTGACACTTTCATTTCCGGAGGAACGGTGCCGCAAAACTCGCGCAGGAGGACCGTTTTAACCACTAATGCACCCAAAAAACTCACGGTTGAATTTTTCACAACGGACGCACCCAATCATCTCCGTTTGAACTAAAACTCATGTTTGGTGGGTTTTTGGCACTTTCATTTCCGGAGGAACGGTGCCACAAAACTCGCGCAGGAGGGCCGTTTTCACCACTGATGCACCGAAAAATTCACGGTTGAATTTTTTACAATGGACGCTCCCAATGATCCCCGTTTGACCCAAAAATCATGTTTGGTGGGTTTTTAGCACTTTCATTTTTGGAGGAACGGTGCCGCAAAACTCGCGCAGGAGGGCCGTTTTAACCACTGATGCACCGAAAAACTCACGGTTGATTTTTTCACAACGGACGCACCCAATCTTTCCCGTTTGACCCAAAACTCATGTTTGGTGGGTTTTTGACACTTCCATTTTCGGAGGAACGATGCCGCAAAACTCGCGCAGGAGGGCCGGTTTTAACCACTGATGCACCAAAAAAGTCATGGTTGAATTTTTAACAACGGACGCATCCAATCATCCCCATTTGACCCAAAACTCATGTTTGGTAGGTTTTCGGCACTTTCATTTCCGGAGGAACGGTGCCGCAAAACTCACGCAAGAGGGCGGTTTTACCCCCTGATGCACCGAAAAACTCATGGTTGAATTTTTCACAATGGACGCACCCAATCATCTCCGTTCGACCCAAAACTCGTGTTTGGTGGGTTTTTGGCACTTTTATTTTTGGAGGAATGGTGCCGCAAAACTCTTAAGGGAGGGCCATTTTACCCACGGATGCACCGGAAAACACACAGTTGAATCTTTCGCAACGGACACACCCAATCATCTCCATTTGACCCAAAACTAATGTTTGGTGGGTTTTTGGCACTTTCATTTTTGAAGGAACGGTGCTGCAAAACTCGCGCAGGAGGGCCGTTTTAACCACTGATGCACCCAAAAACTCACGGTTGAATTTTTCACAACGGACGCACCCAGTCATCTCCGTTTGACCCAAAACTCATGTTTGGTGGGTTTTTGGCACTTTCATTTCCGGAGGAACAGTGCTGCAAAACTCGCGCAGGAGGGCCGTTTTAACCACTGATGCACCAAAAAACTCACGGTTGAATTTTTCACAACGGACGCACCCAATCATCTCCGTTTGAACTAAAACTCATGTTTGGTGGGTTTTTGGCACTTTCATTTCCGGAGGAACGGTGCCACAAAACTCGCGCAGGAGGGCCGTTTTCACCACTGATGCACCAAAAAATTCACGGTTGAATTTTTTACAATGGACGCACCCAATGATCCCCGTTTGACCCAAAAATAATGTTTGGTGGGTTTTTAGCACTTTCATTTTTGGAGGAACGGTGCCGCAAAACTCGCGCAGGAGGGCCGTTTTAACCACTGATGCACCGAAAAACTCACGGTTGATTTTTTCACAACGGACGCACCCAATCTTTCCCGTTTGACCCAAAACTCATGTTTGGTGGGTTTTTGACACTTCCATGTTCGGAGGAACGATGCCGCGAAACTCGCGCAGGAGGGCCGTTTTTAACCACTGATGCACCAACAAAGTCATGGTTGAATTTTTAACAACGGACACATCCAATCATCCCCATTTGACCCTAAACTCATGTTTGGTAGGTTTTTGGCACTTTCATTTCTGGAGGAACGGTGCCGCAAAACTCGCGCAGGAGGGCGGTTTTACCCCCTGATGCACCGAAAAACTCATGGTTGAATTTTTCACAATGGACGCACCCAATCATCTCCGTTTGACCCAAAACTCGTGTTTGGTGGGTTTTTGGCACTTTTATTTTTGGAGGAATGGTGCCGCAAAACTCTTAAGGGAGGGCCATTTTAACCACTGATGTACCGAAAAACACACAGTTGAATCTTTCGCAACGGACACACCCAATCATCTCCATTTGACCCAAAACTAATGTTTGGTGGGTTTTTGGCACTTTCATTTTCGGAGGAACGGTGCTGCAAAACTCGCGCAGGAGGGCCGTTTTAACCACTGATGCACCCAAAAACTCATGGTTGAATTTTTCACAACGGACGCACCCAATCATCTCCGTTTGACCCAAAACTCATGTTTGGTGGGTTTTTGGCACTTTCATTTTCGGAGGAACGGTGCTGCAAAACTCACACAGGAGGGCCGTTTTAACCACTGATGCACCCAAAAACTCACGGTTGAATTTTCACAACGGACGCACCCAGTCATCTCCGTTTGACCCAAAACTCATGTTTGGTGGGTTTTTGGCACTTTCATTTCCGGAGGAACAGTGCCGCAAAACTCGCGCAAGAGGGCCGTTTTAACCACTGATGCACCCAAAAAACTCACGGTTGAATTTTTCACAACGGACGCACCCAATCATCTCCGTTTGACCCAAAACTCATGTTTGGTGGGTTTTTGGCACTTTTGTTTTTGGAGGAATGGTGCCGCAAAACTCTAAAGGGAGGGCCATTTTACCCACGGATGCACCGAAAAACACACAGTTGAATCTTTCGCAACGGACACACCCAATCATCTCCATTTGACCCAAAACTAATGTTTGGTGGGTTTTTGCCACTTTCATTTTCGGAGGAACGGTGCTGCAAAACTCGCGTAGGAGGGCCGTTTTAACCACTGATGCACCCAAAAACTCACGGTTGAATTTTTCACAACGGACGCACCCAGTCATCTCCGTTTGTCCCAAAACTCATGTTTGGTGGGTTTTTGGCACTTTCATTTCTAGAGGAACGGTGCTGCAAAACTCGCGCAGGAGGGCCGTTTTAACCACTGATGCACCAAAAAACTCACGGTTCAATTTTTCACAATGGACGCACCCAATCATCTTCGTTTGAACTAAAACTTATGTTTGGTGGGTTTTTGGCACTTTCATTTCCGGAGGAACGGTGCCACAAAACTCGCGCAGGATTGCCGTTTTCACCACTGATGCACCGAAAAATTCACAGTTGAATTTTTTACAATGGACGCACCCAATGATCCCCATTTGACCCAAAAATCATGTTTGGTGGGTTTTTGGCACTTTCATTTTTGGAGGAACGGTGCCGCAAAACTCGCGCAGGAGGGCCGTTTTAACCACTGATGCACCGAAAAACTCACGGTTGATTTTTTCACAACGGACGCACCCAATCTTTCCCGTTTGACCCAAAACTCATATTTGGTGGGTTTTTGACACTTCCATTTTTGGAGGAACGATGCCGCAAAACTCGCGCAGGCGGGCCGTTTTTAACCACTGATGCACCAAAAAAGTCATGGTTGAAATTTTAACAACGGACGCATCCAATCATCCCCATTTGACCCAAAACTCATGTTTGGTAGGTTTTTGGCACTTTCATTTCCGGAGGAACGGTGCCGCAAAACTCGCGCAAGAGGGCGTTTTACCCTCTGATTGACCGAAAAAAAATGGTTGAATTTTTCACAATGGACGCACCCAATCATCTCCGTTTGACCCAAAACTCAAGTTTGACGGGTTTTTGGCACTTTTATTTTTGGAGGAATGGTGTCGCAAAACTCTTAAGGGAGGGCCATTTTACCCACGGATGCACCGAAAAACACACAGTTGAATCTTTCGCAACGGACACACCCAATCATCTCCATTTGACCCAAAACTAATGTTTGGTGGGTTTTTGGCACTTTCATTTTTGGACGAACGGTGCTGAAAAACTCGCGCAGGAGGGTCGTTTTAACCACTGATGCACCAAAAAACTCACGGTTGAATTTTTCACAACGGTCGCACCGAGTCATCTCCGTTTGACCCAAAACTCATGTTTGGTGGGTTTTTGGCACTTTCATTTCCTGAGGAATGGTGCTGCAAAACTCGCGCAGGAGGGCCGTTTTAACCACTGATGCACCAAAAAACTCACGGTTGAATTTTTCACAACGGACGCACCCAATCATCTCCGTTTGACCCAAAACTCATGTTTGGTGGGTTTTTGGCACTTTCATTTCCGGAGGAACGGTGCCACAAAACTCGCGCAGGAGGGCCGTTTTCACCACTGATGCACTGAAAAATTCACGGTTGAATTTTTTACAATGGAGGCACCCAATGATCCCCGTTTGACCCAAAACTCATGTTTGGTGGGTTTTTGGCACTTTCATTTTTGGAGGAACGGTGCCGCAAAACTCGCGCAGGAGGGCTGTTTTGACCACTGATGCACCGAAAAACTCACGGTTGATTTTTTCACAACGGACGCACCCAATCTTTCCCGTTTGACCCAAAACTCTTGTTTGGTGGGTTTTTGACACTTCCATTTTCGGAGGAACTGATGAGGACATCAACACCAGCGATACATCCTCTCTGACACAACCTATAGCTGGTCCTCTTACTCGTGCTCGTGCTCGTCAACTTAATCATCAAGTGAGTTCCTTGATAAGCTCTTGTCCATCTTGTTTAGACAATGGAAATGCGTGCACTCTTGTTTTGATTAGGAACCGAGGAGAAGACCGAAAGGGAGAAGGACTCGCGCTAGCTGGATTCGGACTGCAGCAAAGCACTAACTTGTGACCGTCCCCACGGTTGCATACGGATTCGGATTCAAGCGCTTCAGGACTTGTTGGAAAGCTTATCAAGTCTACTTTCATATGAATCAAGTCCCACGTCAATACCTGTTAGGCAGCAGCGGCAATGATCCAATTACCGTCGACAGGTCTTGCTGTCCAGGGTGCTGCGTCACCTCATTTTGGGCTGATGGCCCATGTATCATGTTGGGTCCATTAGGGACGCATCCTAGGGTTGGAGGACGACCCCAATACTCTTTTGGTCATCAATCCATCTACTTATATCCCTCTATAGCCGCCATGGTCGGGTTGGGTTTTGTTTAGATCAAGTTTAGCCTTCGCTACTTGCTTGTAGGCGCGCGTGCTGGATCAGCCGCCCGTCTCCTTGTCTTCGGAACCCCATTGTTGATTAAGATTCAGTTTGGAACCTTCAATTTCATCTTGCAATTCAGTGCTTGTTTCCTCGTTCTTGCTAGTTCTTCGATTGCTTGCAGGACGGGAGCCCTAGGGGCTGGTTGTCGCGCTCCACAAGATCGTGACGGCTACTGGACATGGTGTATCGGTTGCTAAGGCGCGGTCTTGAGGGCTGTAGTCGGGCCGTGAACATCATCTCCATCCACCAATCGAGTTATCCCCCGCTTCTCATCGAAAGATCGGGCAAAAACCCTAGCGGGTTCGCATCAGTTGGTAATCAGAGCAAGGTTCTTCGGTGAGAGACTTCTAATCCTTTGCTGTTTTTAATTATTTTCCTATAGTCCACAAAAGCCAAAAAAATAGTAGATTAGTTTTTTTTCCATATTCCTTTTAAACCTTTGTGCCTTGGCTAGTACCGTTTAGTTAGGGCTTGTTGATTTTGCGTTGGTTCGGTTTGTGTCGAGTTGCTGGTCTTAGTGTCTAGTCCTTTAGAGTTTCGAGTTCTTGTCACCATCTATACACAGTCGAGTATTACCATATCTTCTCTCTGTCGAATCTGTGGTGAAGTCCGAATTGAACTGTGGTCTTGGTCCGGATCGAGTTGAGTTCCAATCTGAGTTCCACCAACGTGGAAAAAAAGGGGAAGCCGAGTAGAACTCGGCAATAGGTGGAATCCGTTTTGTGTTTTGTTCTGAGTGGGAAACCGAGTAGAACTTGTAGTCCGCGTGTTGGTCTATCCAGATCTCCGACTACGTGAACCAAAAGAAATATAACTCCATACTTGTTCGGCCTTACTCTAGAGAGAGAGAGAGAGAGTGTAGCGAATTGCTCTTTTGTATTCTTTTGTTCATATAATCAGTTTTTGAGGTTGCCCAAAAAAAAAGAGAAAAGATTCAAAAGAAAAGGGGCTGTTTTTCTTTTTGATTCTAGGACTGTTCAACCTTGTGTTCGGTGGTGTGCTGTGGTTTCCTTTGTGTCCAGGCTCGCGTCTCTAGCACGGTCTAGCCTAGGACCAGCACAGTACCGTCGTCGAACGTTTATTCAGCTCGCTTTTATAACTAACGTGGTGCTAGTTCGTTCCTTGTTTCAGCCCACCTATAGCTCCACATACTCTACAGCTTGACAGGTCTTGTGCTGCAGCACTGATACACTTCATCCATTGTTGTACACTTGTTGGTAGACGACCCCTCCTGTCAAGCAAGGTAAGAATTGGTAAGAACTTGTGTAACAAGTTGAGTGTGAGCGACTTGCTGTAGCTACATCCTAGTAGTTGTAGGGCTTTTATTTCTTCACTTGCCTTTCTTGTTGTCTTTGTCTTTGAACCATGACAGGGGCAGGTGATGATAACGAAGTACCACATACACCTCGCACTAAGGGCATCATACAACATTTTGAAAGGAAAGTGAAGCTGCACACAGAGGGACTTGATAACGACTTGCAGGTGACAAATGAAAAGCTGGGGCAGTTAGAGGCTATGCAGATTGCCACAAACAACAAGCTTACAAGTTTGGAGGAATCTGTTGCTAGTGTGGACAAAAGCCTTGCTGCTCTCCTAAGGCAATTTGATGACTTCCACATCGAAGATAAAGAGAAGCACAAAGAAGAAAAGGAGGGAGATCGAGAGCACGGTAGTCATGAAGATGACTACACTGCTGATACTGAGCATGATGATCAAGACACTCGTGATCGACGTCGCCTACATCACAACCGTAGAGGTATGGGTGGCAACCGCCGACGCGAGGTACACAATAATGATGATGCTTTCAGTAAGATTAAATTTAAGATACCTCCTTTTGATGGTAAATATGACCCTGATGCCTACATTACTTGGAAGATTGCTGTTGATCAAAAGTTTGCATGTCATGAATTTTCTGAGACTACACGTGTTAGGGCTGCTACTAGCGAGTTTACAGATTTTGCTTCTGTTTGGTGGATAGAATATGGCAAGAAAAATCCTAATAACATACTGAAAACATGGGATGCGCTGAAACGAGCCATGAGAGCTAGATTTGTTCCATCTTACTATGCCCGTGATATGATAAATAAGTTGCAGCAATTGAGACAAGGTGCTAAAAGTGTAGAAGAATATTATCAGGAATTACAAACGTGTATGTTGCGTTGTAACCTAGAGGAGGATGAGGAACCGGCTATGGCTAGATTTTTGGGTGGGTTAAATCGGGAAATTCAGGACATCCTCGCTTACAAAGAATACAATAACATAACCCGTTTGTTTCATCTTGCTTGTAAAGCTGAAAGGGAAGTGCAGGGACGACGTGCTAGTGCAAGGAGTAATATTTCTGCAGGGAAGGCTAATTCATGGCAACAACGCATGACTACAACTCCATCTACACATATTTCTACTCCATCATCTAGTGACAAGACTCGAGCTGCCCCCACAAATTCGAGTGCAAAGACGATGCAAAAACCTGCTGCGAGTACTTCATCTGTGGCATCGACGGATAGAACCAGCAACATACAATGTCACCGGTGCAAGGGATATGGGCACATGATGCGTGACTGTCCAAACAAGCGAGTTATGATTGTCAAGGATGATGGTGAGTGCTCATCTGCTAGTGATTTTGATGAAGATACACTTGCATTGCTTGTGACTGACCATGCAGGTAATGAAGAACAAATAGAAGAACACATTAATGCAGGTGAAGCGGACCACTATGAGAGCTTGATCGTGCAGCGAGTGCTTAGTGCACAAATGGAGAAGGCAGAGCAAAATCAGCGACACAATTTATTCCAAACAAAGTGTGTCATCAAAGAACGTTCGTGCCGCATGATCATTGATGGAGGTAGCTGCAACAACTTGGCAAGCAGCGATATGGTGCAGAAGCTTGCCCTCAACACCAAACCACACCCGCATCCCTACTACATCCAATGGCTGAACAACAGTGGTAAGGCAAAGGTAACTAGACTTGTGAGAATCAATTTTTCCATCGGATCCTACAAAGATATTGTTGAATGTGATGTTGTGCCTATGCAAGCTTGTAACATTCTGCTAGGTAGACCTTGGCAATTTGAAAGAGATTCTATGCATCATGGTAGATTAAATCAGTATTCTTTTCTATACCATGATCGAAAAATTGTGTTGCATCCTATGTCTCCTGAAATTATTATGCAAACTGATGTTGCTAGGGCTGCTAAAGCAAAGAGCGAGCAAAATGAAAATGATAAATCTGTAATTGATAACAAAGATGAGATAAAACTGAAAGGACGTTGTATGATAGCCACCAAATTAGATATTAATGAGTTCAATGCATCCACTTCTGCTGCTTATGCTTTGATATGCAAGGCTGTTTTGATTTCAATTGAGGATATGCAATGTTCTTTGCCCCCTGCTGTTGCTAACGTTTTGCAGGAGTATTCCGATGTGTTTCCAAGTGCGGGTACCAGCGGGGCTGCCACCACTACGCGGGATTGAGCACCAAATTGATCTTATTCCTGGTGCATCTTTGCCAAACCGTGTGCCATACAGGACAAACCCAGAAGAAACGAAGGAAATTCAGCGACAAGTGCAAGAACTACTAGACAAAGGTTATATGCGAGAATCCCTTAGCCCTTGTGCTGTTCCAGTAATTTTAGTGCCTAAGAAAGATGGAACATGGCGTATGTGTGTTGATTGTAGAGCTATTAATAATATCACCATTCGATATCGACACCCTATTCCACGATTAGATGATATGCTAGATGAACTGAGTGGTGCTGTTGTGTTTTCAAAAGTTGATTTACGTAGTGGGTACCACCAGATTCGTATGAAATTGGGAGATGAATGGAAAACTGCTTTCAAAACTAAGTTCGGTTTATATGAGTGGTTAGTCATGCCTTTTGGGTTAACTAATGCACCTAGTACTTTCATGAGATTAATGAACGAGGTTTTGCGTGCTTTCATTGGGAAATTTGTTGTCGTATATTTTGATGATATATTAATTTACAGCAAATCATTGGATGAACATCTTGATCATTTACATGCTGTTTTTAATGCACTACGCGAGGCACGCTTATTTGGTAACCTTGAGAAGTGCACCTTTTGCACCGATCGAGTGTCTTTTCTTGGTTATGTTGTGACTCCCAGGGAATTGAGGTAGATCAAGCCAAGGTGGAAGCTATACAGGGATGGCCTGTTCCAAAGACTATCACCCAGGTGCGGAGTTTCCTAGGACTTGCTGGATTCTATCGCCGTTTTGTGAAGGATTTCAGCACCATTGCTGCACCATTGAATGAGCTTACCAAGAAGGGGGTGCCTTTTGAATGGGGCAAAACACAAGAGAATTCATTCAACATGTTGAAAGATAAGTTAACTCATGCGCCTCTCCTACAACTTCCTGATTTTAATAAGACTTTTGAGCTTGAATGTGATGCTAGTGGAATTGGTCTGGGAGGTGTTTTGTTACAAGAGGGAAAACCTATTGCATATTTTAGTGAGAAATTGAGTGGGCCTGTTCTCAATTATTCTACTTATGATAAAGAACTCTATGCTCTTGTTCGAACATTAGAGACATGGCAGCATTATTTGTGGCCCAAAGAGTTTGTTATCCATTCTGATCATGAATCTTTAAAACATATTCGTAGTCAAGGAAAACTGAATCGTAGGCATGCAAAATGGGTTGAATTTATTGAATCTTTTCCTTATATTATTAAGCACAAGAAAGGGAAGGAGAATATTATTGCTGATGCTTTGTCACGGAGATATACTTTGCTGAATCAACTTGATTATAAGATCTTTGGGTTAGAAACAATTAAAGACCAATATGTTCATGATGCTGATTTTAGAGACGTGTTGCTGCATTGTAAAGATGGAAAAGGATGGAACAAATTCATCGTTAGTGATGGGTTTGTGTTTAGAGCTAACAAGCTATGCATTCCAGCTAGCTCTGTTCGTTTCTTGTTGTTGCAGGAAGCACATGGAGGTGGTTTGATGGGACATTTTGGAGCAAAGAAGACCGAGGACATACTTGCTGGTCATTTCTTTTGGCCAAGGATGAAGAGAGATGTGGAGAGGTTTGTTGCTCGTTGCACAACATGTCAAAAGGCAAAGTCACGGTTAAATCCCCACGGTTTGTATCTACCTCTTCCTGTTCCTAACGCTCCTTGGGAGGATATATCTATGGATTTTGTGTTGGGATTACCAAGGACTAGGAGGGGACGTGATAGTGTGTTTGTGGTTGTTGATAGATTTTCTAAGATGGCACATTTCATACCATGTCATAAAACTGATGATGCTACAAATATTGCTGATTTGTTCTTTCGAGAAATTGTTCGCTTACATGGTGTGCCCAACACAATTGTTTCTAATCGTGATGCTAAATTTCTTAGTCATTTTTGGAAGACTTTGTGGTTTAAATTGGGGACTAAGCTTTTATTTTCACCACTTGTCATCCCCAAACTGATGGTCAAACTGAAGTTATGAATAGAACTTTATCCACTATGTTAAGGGCTGTTTTAAAGAAGAATATTAAGATGTGGGAAGAATGTTTGCCTCATATTGAGTTCGCTTATAATCGTTCATTGCATTCTACTACAAAAATGTGTCCTTTCGAGATTGTCTATGGCTTCTTGCCACGTGCTCCTATTGATTTAATGCCTTTGCCAAGTTCTGAAAAAATGAATTTTGATGCTAAGCAACGTGCTGAATTGATGTTAAAATTGCATGAAGCCACTAAAGAAAACATAGAGCGCATGAATGCTAAGTACAAATGTGCTGGAGATAAAGGTAGAAAGCAATTGATTCTGGAACCTAGGGATTTGGTTTGGTTGCATTTACGAAAAGATAGATTTCCAGAACTGAGAAAATCCAAATTGATGCCTAGAGCTGATGGTCCTTTTAAAGTGTTGCAACGAATTAATGAGAATGCATATAAGCTTAATCTTCCTGCAGATTTTGGGGTTAGTCCCACATTTAACATTGCAGATTTGAAGCCTTATTTGGGTGAGGAAGATGAGCTTGAGTCGAGGACGACTCAAATGCAAGAAAGGGAGGATGATGAGGACATCAACACCAGCGATACATCCTCTCCGACACAACCTATAGCTGGTCCTCTTACTCGTGCTCGTGCTCGTCAACTTAATCATCAAGTGAGTTCCTTGATAAGCTCTTGTCCATCTTGTTTAGACAATGGAAATGCGTGCACTCTTGTTTTGATTAGGAACCGAGGAGAAGACCGAAAGGGAGAAGGACTCGCGCTAGCTGGATTCGGACTGCAGCAAAACACTAACTTGTGACCGTCACCACGGTTGCATACAGATTCGGATTCAGGCGCTTCAGGACTTGTTGGAAAGCTTATCAAGTCTACTTTCATATGAATCAAGTCCCACGTCAATACCTGTTAGGCAGCAGCGGCAATGATCCAATTACCGTCGATAGGTCTTGCTGTCCAGGGTGCTGCGTCACCTCATTTTGGGCTGATGGCCCATGTATCATGTTGGGTCCATTAGGGACGCGTCCTAGGGTTGGAGGACGACCTCAACACTCTTTTGGTCGTCAATCCATCTACTTATATCCCTCTATAGCCGCCATGGTCGAGTTGGGTTTTGTTTAGATCAAGTTTAGCCTTCGCTACTTGCTTGTAGGCGCGCGTGCTGGATCAGCCGCCCGTCTCCTTGTCTTCGGAACCCCATTGTTGATTAAGATTCAGTTTGGAACCTTCAATTTCATCTTGCAATTCAGTGCTTGTTTCCTCGTTCTTGCTAGTTCTTCGATTGCTTGCAGGACGGGAGCCCTAGGGGCTGGTTGTCGCGCTCCACAACATCGTGACGACTACTGGACGTGGTGTATCGGTTGCTAAGGCGCGGTCTTGAGGGCTGTAGTCGGGCCGTGAACATCATCTCCATCCACCAATCGAGTTATCCCCCCGCTTCTCATCGAAAGATCGGGCAAAAACCCTAGCGGGTTCGCATCAGGAACGATGCCGCAAAACTCGCACAGGAGGGCCGTTTTTAACCACTGATGCACCAAAAAAGTCATGGTTGAATTTTTAACACTGGACGCATCCAATCATCCCCATTTGACCCAAAACTCATGTTTGGTAGGTTTTTGGCACTTTCATTTCCAGAGGAACGGTGCGGCAAAACTCACGCAAGAGGGCCGTTTTACCCCCTGATGCATTGAAAACCACTTGGTTTAATTTTTCACAATGGACGCACCCAATCATCTCCGTTTGACCCAAAACTCATGTTTGGTGGGTTCTTGGCACTTTTATTTTCGGACGAATGGTGCCGCAAAACTCTTTTGGGAGGGCCATTTTACCCACGGATGCACCGAAAAACACACAGTTGAATCTTTCGCAACGGACACACCCAATCATCTCCATTTGACCCAAACCTCATGTTTGGTGGGATTTTGGCACTTTCATTTCTGGAGGAATGGTGCCGCAAAACTCTTATGGGAGGGCCATTTTACCCACGGATGCACCAAAAAACACACAGTTGAATGTTTCGCAACGGACGCACCCAATCATCTCCATTTGACCCAAACCTCATGTTTGGTGGGTTTTTGACACTTTCATTTTCGGAGGAATGGTGCCGCAAAACTCGCGCAGAAGGGCCATTTTAGCCACTGATGCACCGAAAATTCACGGTTGAATTTTTCACAACGGACGCACCCAATCATCCCCATTTGACCCAAAACTCATGTTTCGTAGGTTTTGGCACTTTCATTTCTGGAGGAACAGTGCCGCAAAACTCGCGCAGGAGGGCCGTTTTACCCACTGATCCACCGAAAAACTCATGGTTAAATTTTTCACAATGGACGCACCCAATCATCTTCGTTTGACCCAAAACTCATGTTTGGTTGGTTTTTGGCACTTTCATTTCCAGAGGAACGGGGCCACAAAACTCGCATGGGAGGGCCATTTTACCCACTGATGCACCAAAAAACTCAGACTTGAATATTTCACAACAGACGCACCCAGTCATCTCCATTTGACCCAAAACTCATGTTTAGTGGGTTTTTGGCACTTTCATTTCTGGAGGAACGGTGCTGCAAAACTCGCGCAGGAGGGCCGTTTTAACCACTGATGCACCGAAAAACTCACGGTTGAATTTTTCACAACGGACGCACCCAATCATCTCCGTTTGCCCCAAAACTCATGTTTGGTGGATTTTTGGCACTTTCATTTCTGGAGGAACGGTGCCACAAAACTAGCGCGGGAGGGCCGTTTTCACCACTGATAGACCAAAAAACTCACGGTTGAATTTTTGCAACGGACGCACCTAATCATCTCCGTTTGACCCAAAACTCATGTTTGGTGGGTTTTTGGCACTTTCATTTCCGGAGGAACGGTGCCGCAAAACTCGTGCAGGAGGGCCGTTTTCACCACTGATGCACCGAAAAAATCACGGTTGAATTTTTCACAACGGACGAACCCAATCATCTCCGTTTGACCCAAAACTCATGTTTGGTGGGTTTTTGGCACTTTCATTCCCGGAGGAACGGTGCTGCAAAACTCGTATGGGATGGCCATTTTACCCACGGATGCACCAAAAAACACACAGTTGAATCTTTCCCAACGGACGCACCCAATCATCTCCATTTGACCCAGAACTCATGTTTGGTGGGTTTTTGGCACTTTCTTTTTCAGAGGAACGGTGCTGCAAAACTCACGCAGGAGGGCCGTTTTAACCACTGATGCACCAAAAAACTCACGGTTTAATTTTTGGAACGGACACACCCAATCATCTCTGTTTGACCCAAAACTCATGTTTGGTGGGTTTTTGGCACTTTCATTTCCGGAGGAACGGTGCCGCAAAACTCGCGCAGGAGGGGCCATTTTCACCACTGATGCACCGAAAAATCACGGTTGAATTTTTCACAATGGACGCACCCAATCATCTCCGTTTGACCCAAAACTCATGTTTGGCGGGTTTTTGGCACTTTTATTTTTGGAGCAATGGTGCCGCAAAACTCTTAAGGGAGGGCCATTTTACCCACGGATGCACCGAAAAACACACAGTTGAATCTTTCGCAACGGACACACCCAATCATCTCCGTTTGACCCAAAACTAATGTTTGGTGGGTTTTTGCCACTTTCATTTTCGGAGGAACGGTGCTGCAAAACTCGCGTAGGAGGGCCGTTTTAACCACTGATGCACCAAAAACTCACGGTTGAATTTTTCACAACGGACGCACCCAGTCATCTCCGTTTGTCCCAAAACTCATGTTTGGTGGGTTTTTGGCACTTTCATTTCTAGAGGAACGGTGCTGCAAAACTCGCGCAGGAGGGCCGTTTTAACCACTGATGCACCAAAAAACTCACGGTTCAATTTTTCACAACGGACGCACCCAATCATCTTCGTTTGAACTAAAACTTATGTTTGGTGGGTTTTTGGCACTTTCATTTCCGGAGGAACGGTGCCACAAAACTCGCGCAGGATTGCCGTTTTCACCACTGATGCACCGAAAAATTCACGGTTGAATTTTTTACAATGGACGCTCCCAATGATCCCCGTTTGACCCAAAAATCATGTTTGGTGGGTTTTTAGCACTTTCATTTTTGGAGGAACGGTGCCGCAAAACTCGCGCAGGAGGGCCGTTTTAACCACTGATGCACCGAAAAACTCACGGTTGATTTTTTCACAACGGACGCACCCAATCTTTCCCATTTGACCCAAAACTCATGTTTGGTGGGTTTTTGACACTTCCATTTTCGGAGGAACGATGCCGCAACACTCGCGCAGGAGGGCCGTTTTTAACCACTGATGCACCAAAAAAGTCATGGTTGAATTTTTAACAACGGATGCATCCAATCATCCCCATTTGACCCTAAACTCATGTTTGGTAGGTTTTTGGCACTTTCATTTTCGGAGGAACGGTGCCGCAAAACTCGCGCACGAGGGCCGTTTTAACCCCCTGATGCACCGAAAAACCCATAGTTGAATTTTTCACAATGGACGCACCCAATCATCTCCGTTTGACCCAAAACTCATGTTTGGTGGGTTTTTGGCACTTTTATTTTTGGAGGAATGATGCCGCAAAACTCTTAAGGGAGGACCATTTTACCCACGCATGCACCGAAAAACACACAGTTGAATGTTTCGCAACGGACACACCCAATCATCTTCATTTGAACCAAAACTAATGTTTGGTGGGTTTTTGGCACTTTCATTTTCGGAGGAGCGGTGCTGCAAAACTCGCGCAGGAGGGCCGTTTTAACCACTGATGCACTCAATCACTCACGGTTGAATTTTTCACAATGGACGCACCCAGTCATCTCCGTTTGACCAAAAACTCATGTTTGGTGGGTTTTTGGCACTTTCATTTCCTGAGGAACGGTGCTGCAAAACTCGCGCAGGAGGGCCGTTTTAACCACTGATGCACTCAATCACTCACGGTTGAATTTTTCACAATGGACGCACCCAGTCATCTCCGTTTGACCAAAAACTCATGTTTGGTGGGTTTTTGGCACTTTCATTTCCTGAGGAACGGTGCTGCAAAACTCGCGCAGGAGGGCCGTTTTAACCACTGATGCACCAAAAAACTCACGGTTGAATTTTTCACAACGGACGCACCCAATCATCCCCGTTTGACCCAAAACTCATGTTTGGTGGGTTTTTGGCACTTTCATTTTTGGTGGAACGGTGCCACAAAACTCGCGCATGATGGCTGTTTTAACCACTGATGCACCGAAAAACTCACGGTTGAATTTTTCACAATGGACGCACCCAGTCATCTCCGTTTGACCCAAAACTCATGTTTGGTGGGTTTTTGACACTTCCATTTTCGGAGGAACGATGCCGCAAAACTCGCGCAGGAGGGCCGTTTTAACCACTGATGCACCTAAAAAATTATGTTTGAATTTTTCACAACGGACGCACCCAATCATCCCCATTTGACCCAAAACTCATGTTTGGTAGGTTTTTGGCATTTTCATTTCCGGAGGAACGGTGCTGCAAAACTCGCGCAGGAGGGCCGTTTTAGCCACTGATGCACCGAAAATTCACGGTTGAATTTTTCACAACGGACGCACCCAATCATCCCCATTTGACCCAAAACTCATGTTTCGTAGGTTTTGGCACTTTCATTTCTGGAGGAACAGTGCCGCAACACTCGCGCAGGAGGGCCGTTTTACCCACTGATGCACCGAAAAACTTATGGTTGAATTTTTCACAATGGACGCACCCAATCATCTCCGTTTGACCCAAAACTCAAGTTTGGTTGGTTTTTGGCACTTTCATTTCCGGAGGAACGGGGCCAAAACTTGCGCAGGAGGGCCGTTTTAACCACTGATGCACCGAAAAACTCACGGTTGAATTTTTCACAACGGACGCACCCAATCATCTCCGTTTGACCCAAAACTCATGTTTGGTGGATTTTTGGCACTTTCATTTTTGGAGGAACGGTGCCACAAAACTCGCGCAGGAGGGCCGTTTTCACCACTGATGCACCGAAAAATTCACGGTTGAATTTTTTACAATGGACGCACCCAATGATCCCCGTTTGACCCAAAACTCATGTTTGGTGGGTTTTTGGCACTTTCATTTTTGGAGGAACGGTGCCGCAAAACTCGCGCAGGAGGGCCGTCTTAATCACTGATGCACCGAAAAACTCATGGTTGAATTTTTGACAACGGACGCACGCAATCATCTCCGTTGGACCCAAAACTCATGTTTGGTGGGTTTTTGGCACTTTCATTTTCGGAGGAACGGTGCCGCAAAACTCGCGCAGGAGGGCCGTTTTAATCACTGATGCACCGAAAAACTCACGGTTGAATTTTTCACAACGGACGCACCCAATCTTTCCCGTTTGACCCAAAACTCATGTTTGGTGGGTTTCTGACACTTCCATTTTCGGAGGAACGATGCCGCAAAACTCGCGTAGGAGGGCCGTTTTACCAACTGATGCACCTAAAAAATCATGTTTGAATTTTTCACAACGGACGCACCCAATCATCCCCATTTGACCCAAAACTCATGTTTGGTAGGTTTTTGGCACTTTCATTTCCGGAGGAACGGGGCCACAAAACTCGCGCAAGAGGGCCGTTTTACCCCCTGATGCACCAAAAAACTCATGGTTGAATTTTTCACAATGGACGCACCTAATCATCTCCGTTTGACCCAAAACTCATGTTTGGTGGGTTTTTGGCACTTTCATTTTTGGAGGAATGGTGCCACAAAACAAGTATGGGAGGGCCATTTTACCCACGGATGCACCGAAAAACACACAGTTGAATCTTTCGCAACGGACGCACCCAATCATCTCCGTTTGACCCAAAACTCATGTTTGGTGGGTTTTTGGCACTTTCATTTTCGGAGGAACGATGCTGCAAAACTCGCGTAGGAGGGCCGTTTTAACCACTTATGCACCCAAAAACTCACGGTTGAATATTTGACAACGGACGCACCCAGTCATCTACTTTTGACCAAAACTCATGTTTGGTGGGTTTTTGGCACTTTCATTTCTGGAGGAACGGTGCCGCAACACTCGCGCAGGAGGGCCGTTTTTAACCACTGATGCACCAAAAAAGTCATGGTTGAATTTTTAACAACGGACGCATCCAATCATCCCCATTTGACCCTAAACTCATGTTTGGTAGGTTTTTGGCACTTTCATTTTCGGAGGAACGGTGCCGCAAAACTCGCGCAAGAGGGCCGTTTTACCCCCTGATGCACCGAAAAACCCATAGTTGAATTTTTCACAATGGACGCACCCAATCATCTCCGTTTGACCCAAAACTCATGTTTGGTGGGTTTTTGGCACTTTTATTTTTGGAGGAATGATGCCGCAAAACTCTTAAGGGAGGACCATTTTACCCACGGATGCACCGAAAAACACACAGTTGAATCTTTCGCACCGGACACACCCAATCATCTTCATTTGACCCAAAACTAATGTTTGGTGGGTTTTTGGCACTTTCATTTTCAGAGGAACGGTGCTGCAAAACTCGCGCAGGAGGGCCGTTTTAACCACTGATGCACTCAAACACTCACGGTTGAATTTTTCACAACGGACGCACCCAGTCATCTCCGTTTGACCCAAAACTCATGTTTGGTGGGTTTTTGGCACTTTCATTTCCTGAGGAACGGTGCTGCAAAACTCGCGCAGGAGGGCCGTTTTAACCACTGATGCACCAAAAAACTCACGGTTGAATTTTTCACAACGGACGCACCCACTCATCTCCGTTTGACCCAAAAATCATGTTTGGTGGGTTTTTGGCACTTTCATTCCTGGAGGAAGGGTGCCACAAAACTCGCGCAGGAAGGCCGTTTTCACCACTGATGCACTAAAAAATTCACGGTTGAACTTTTTACAATGGACGCACCCAATGATCCCCGTTTGACCCAAAACTCATGTTTGGTGGGTTTTTGGCACTTTCATTTTTGGAGGAACGGTGCCGCAAAACTCGCGCATGAGGGCTGTTTTAACCACTGATGCACCGAAAAACTCACGGTTGATTTTTTCACAACGGACGCACCCAATCTTTCCCGTTTGACCCAAAACTCATGTTTGGTGGGTTTTTGATACTTCCATTTTCGGAGGAACGATGCCGCAAAACTCGCGCAGGAGGGCCGTTTTAACCACTGATGCACCTAAAAAATCATGTTTGAATTTTTCACAACGGACGCACCCAATCATCCCCATTTGACCCAAAACTCATGATTGGTAGGTTTTTGGCATTTTCATTTCCGGAGGAACGGTGCTGCAAAACTCGCGCAGGAGGGCCATTTTAGCCACTGATGCACCAAAAATTCACGGTTGAATTTTTCACAACGGACGCACCCAATCATCCCCATTTGACCCAAAACTCATGTTTCGTAGGTTTTGGCACTTTCATTTCTGGAGGAACAGTGCCGCAACACTCGCGCAGGAGGGCCGTTTTACCCACCGATGCACCGAAAAACTCATGGTTGAATTTTTCACAATGGACGCACCCAATCATCTCCGTTTGACCCAAAACTCAAGTTTGGTTGGTTTTTGGCACTTTCATTTCTGGAGGAACGGGGCCAAAACTCGCGCAGGAGGGCCGTTTTAACCACTGATGCACCGAAAAACTCACGGTTGAATTTTTCACAACGGACGCACCCAATCATCTCCGTTTGACCCAAAACTCATGTTTGGTGGATTTTTGGCACTTTCATTTCTGGAGGAACGGTGCCACAAAACTCGCGCAGGAGGGCCGTTTTCACCACTGATGCACCGAAAAATTCACGGTTGAATTTTTTACAACAGACGCACGCAATGATCCCCGTTTGACCAAAAACTCATGTTTGGTGGGGTTTTGGCACTTTCATTTTTGGAGGAACGGTGCCGCAAAACTCGCGCAGGAGGGTCGTTTTAACCACTGATGCACCGAAAATCTCACGGTTAAATTTTTCACAACGGATGCACCCAATCTTTCCCGTTTGATCCAAAACTCATGTTTGGTGGGTTTTTGAAACTTCCATTTTCGGAGGAACGATGCCGCAAAAATCGCGCAGGAGGGCCGTTTTAACCTCTGATGCACCTAAAAAATCATGTTTGAATTTTTCACAACGGACGCACCCAATCATCCTCATTTGACCCAAAACTCATGTTTGGTAGGTTTTTTGCACTTTCATTTCTGGAGGAACGGGGCCACAAAACTCGCGCAAGAGGCCCGTTTTACCCCCTGATGCACCGAAAAACTCATGGTTGAATTTTTCACAATGGACGCACCCAATCATCTCTGTTTGACCCAAAACTCATGTTTGGTGGGGTTTTTGGCACTTTTATTTTCGGAGGAATGGTGCCCCAAAACTCTTATGGGAGGGTCATTTTACCCACGGATGCACCGAAAAACACACAGTTGAATCTTTCGCAACGGATCACCCAATCATCTCCGTTTGACCCAAAACTCATGTTTGGTGGGTTTTTGGCACTTTCATTTTCGGAGGAATGGTGCTGCAAAACTCGCGCAGGAGGGCCATTTTAACCACTTATGCACCCAAAAACTCACGGTTGAATATTTCCAACGGACGCACCCAGTCATCTCCGTTTGACCCAAAACTCATGTTTAGTGGGTTTTTGGCACTTTCATTTCCGTAGGAACGGTGTTGCAAAACTCGCACAGGAGGACCGTTTTAACCACTGATGCACCGAAAAACTCATGGTTGAATTTTTCACAATGGACGCACCCAATCATCTCCGTTTGACCCAAAACTCATGTTTGGTGGGGTTTTGGCACTTTCATTTTCAGAGGAACGATGCTGCAAAACTCGCGCAGGAGGGCCGTTTTAACCACTGATGCACCCAAAAACTCACGGTTGAATATTTCACAACGGACGCACCCAGTCATCTCCGTTTGACCCAAAACTCATGTTTAGTTGGTTTTTGGCACTTTCATTTCCGTAGGAACGGTGTTGCAAAACTCGCACAGGAGGGCCGTTTTAACCACTGATGCACCGAAAAACTCATGGTTGAATTTTTCACAATGGACGCACCCAATCATCTCCGTTTGACCCAAAACTCATGTTTGGTTGGTTTTTGGCACTTTCATTTCCGGTGGAAAGGTGCCGCAAAACTTGCATGGGAGGGCCATTTGACCCACTGATGCACCGAAAAACTCAGACTTGAAATTTTCGCAACGGACGCACCCAATCATCTCCGTTTGACCAAAAACTCATGTTTGGTGGGTTTTTGGCACTTACATTTTCGGAGGAACTGTGCCGCAAAACTCGTATGGGGGGGCCATTTTACCCACGGATGCACCAACAAACACACAGTTGAATCTTTCCCAACGGACGCACCCAATCATCTCCGTTTGACCCAGAACTCATGTTTGGTGGGTTTTTTGGCACTTTCATTTTCGGAGGAACAGTGCTGCAAAACTCACGTAGGAGGCCCGTTTTAACCACTGATGCACCCAAAAACTCACGGTTGAATATTTCACAACGGACGCACCCAATCATCTCCGTTTGACCCAAAACTCTTGTTTGGTGGGGTTTTGGCACTTTCATTTCCGGAGGAACGGTGCTGCAAAACTCGCGCAGGAGGGCCGTTTTAACCAGTAATGCACCGAAAAACTCACGGATGATTTTTTCACAACGGACGCCCCCAATCATCTCCGTTTGACCCAAAACTCATGTTTGGTGGATTTTTGGCACTTTCATTTCTGAAGGAACGGTGCCACAAAACTCGCGCAGGAGGGCCGTTTTCACCACTGATGCACCGAAAAAATCACGGTTGAATTTTTTACAACGGACGCACCCAATCATCCCAGTTTGACCCAAAACTCATGTTTGGTGGGTTTTTGGCACTTTCATTTTTGGAGGAACGGTGCCGCAAAACTCGCGCAAGAGGGCCGTCTTAACCACTGATGCACCGAAAAACTCACGGTTGAATTTTTCACAACGGACGAACCCAATCCTTCCCGTTTGACCCAAAACTCATGTTTGTTGGGTTTTTGACACTTCCATTTTTGGAGGAACGATGCCGCAAAACTCGCGCAGGAGGGCCGTTTTAACCACTTATGCACCTAAAAAATCATGGTTGAATTTTTCACAACAGACGCACCCAATCATCCCCATTTGACCCAAAACTCATGTTTGGTAGGTTTTTGGCACTTTCATTTCCGGAGGAACGGGGCCACAAAACTCGCGCAAGAGGGTCGTTTTACCCCCTGATGCACCGAAAAACTCACGGTTGAATTTTTCACAATGGACGCACCCAATCATCTCTGTTTGACCCAAAACTCATGTTTGGTGGGTTTTTGGCACTTTTATTTTCGGAGGAATGGTGCCCCAAAACTCTTATGGGAGGGCCATTTTACCCACGGATGCACCGAAAAACACACAGTTGAATCCTTCGCAACGGACGCACCCAATCATTTCCGTTTGACCCAAAACTCATGTTTGGTGGGTTTTTGGCACTTTTATTTTCGGAGGAACGGTGTCACAAAACTCGCGCAGGGGGGCCGTTTTCACCACTGATGCACCGAAAAATTCACGGTTGAATTTTTTACAATGGACGCACCCAATGATCCCCATTTGACCCAAAACTCATGTTTGGTGGGTTTTTGGCACTTTCATTTTTGGAGGAACGGTGCCGCAAAACTCGCGCAGGAGGGCCGTTTTAACCACTGATGCACCGAAAAACTCACGATTGATTTTTTCACAACGGACGCACCCAATCTTTCCCGTTTGACCCAAAACTCATGTTTGGTGGGTTTTTGACACTTCCATTTTCGGAGGAACGATGCCGCAAAACTCGCGCAGGAGGGCCGTTTTTAACCACTGATGCACCAAAAAAGTCATGGTTGAATTTTTAACAACGGACGCATCCAATCATCCCCGTTTGACCCAAAACTCATGTTTGGTAGGTTTTTGGCACTTTCATTTTCGGAGGAACGGTGCCGCAAAACTCGCGCAAGAGGGCCGTTTTACCCCCTGATGCAACGAAAAACTCATGGTTGAATTTTTCACAATGGACGCACCCAATCATCTCCGTTTGACCCAAAACTCATGTTTGGTGGGTTTTTGGCACTTATTTTCGGAGGAATGTTGCCGCAAAACTCTTATGGGAGGGCCATTTTACCCACGGATGCACCTAAAAACACACAGCTGAATCTTTCGCAACGGACGCACCCAATCATCTCCGTTTGAGCCAAAACTCATGTTTGGTGGGTTTTTGGCACTTTCATTTCCGGACGAACGGTGCCGCAAAACTCGTATGGGAGGGCCATTTTACCCACGGATGCACCAAAAAACACACAGTTGAATCTTTCGCAACGGACGCACCCAATCATCTCCATTTGACCCAAACCTCATGTTTGGTGGGTTTTTGACACTTTCATTTTCGGAGGAACGGTGCCGCAAAACTCGCGCATAAGGGCATTTTAGCCACTGATGCACCAAAAATTCACGGTTGAATTTTTCACAACGGACGCACCCAATCATCCCCATTTGACCCAAAACTCATGTTTCGTAGGTTTTGGCACTTTCATTTCTGGAGGAACAATGCCCCAAAACTCGCGCAGGAGGGCCGTTTTACCCACTGATGCACCGAAAAACTCATGTTTGGTCGGTTTTTGGCACTTTTATTTTCGGAGGAATGGTGCCGCAAATCTCGCGCAGGAGGGCCGTTTTACCCACTGATGCACCGAAAAATTCACAGTTGAATTTTTCACAACGGACGCACCCAATCATCTCCGTTTGACTCAAAACTCATGTTTGGTTGGTTTTTGGCACTTACATTTTTGGAGGGACGGTGCCGCAAAACTCGTATGGGAGGGCCATTGTACCCACGGATGCACCGACAAACACAAAGTTGAATCTTTCCCAACGGACGCACCCAATCATCTCCGTTTGACCCAGAACTCATGTTTGGTGGGTTTTTGGCACTTCCATTTTCAGAGGAATGGTGCTGCAAAACTCACGCAGGAGGGCCCTTTTAACCACTGATGCACCAAAAAACTCACGGTTGAATTTTTTGCAACGCACGCTCCCAATCAACTCCGTTAGATCCAAAACTCTTGTTTGGTGGGTTTTTGACACTTTCATTTCCGGAGGAACGGTGCTGCAAAACTCGCGCAAGAGGGCCGTTTTAACCACTAATGCACCGAAAAACTCACGGATGATTTTTCACAACGGACGCCCCCAATCATCTCCGTTTGACCCAAAACTCATGTTTGGTGGGTTTTTGGCACTTTCATTTCCGGAGGAACGGTGCCACAAAACTCGCGCAGGAGGGCAGTTTTCACCACTGATGCACCGAAAAATTCACGGTTGAATTTTTTACAATGGACGCACCCAATGATCCCCGTTTGACCCAAAACTCATGTTTGGTGGGTTTTTGGCACTTTCATTTTTGGAGGAACGGTGCCGCAAAACTCGCGCAGGAGGGCCGTTTTAACCACTGATGCACCGAAAAACTCACGATTGATTTTTTCACAACGGACGCACCCAATCTTTCCCGTTTGACCCAAAACTCATGTTTGGTGGGTTTTTGACACTTCCATTTTCGGAGGAACGATGCCGCAAAACTCGCGCAGGAGGGCCGTTTTTAACCACTGATGCACCAAAAAAGTCATGGTTGAATTTTTAACAACGGACGCATCCAATCATCCCCGTTTGACCCAAAACTCATGTTTGGTAGGTTTTTGGCACTTTCATTTTCGGAGGAATGGTGCCGCAAAACTCGCGCAAGAGGGCCGTTTTACCCCCTGATGCAACGAAAAACTCATGGTTGAATTTTACACAATGGACGCACCCAATCATCTCCGTTTGACCCAAAACTCATGTTTGGTGGGTTTTTGGCACTTATTTTCGGAGGAATGTTGCCGCAAAACTCTTATGGGAGGGCCATTTTACCCACGGATGCACCTAAAAACACACAGCTGAATCTTTCGCAACGGACGCACCCAATCATCTCCGTTTGAGCCAAAACTCATGTTTGGTGGGTTTTTGGCACTTTCATTTCCGGACGAACGGTGCCGCAAAACTCGTATGGGAGGGCCATTTTACCCACGGATGCACCAAAAAACACACAGTTGAATCTTTCGCAACGGACGCACCCAATCATCTCCATTTGACCCAAACCTCATGTTTGGTGGGTTTTTGACACTTTCATTTTCGGAGGAACGGTGCCGCAAAACTCGCGCATAAGGGCCATTTTAGCCACTGATGCACCAAAAATTCACGGTTGAATTTTTCACAACGGACGCACCCAATCATCCCCATTTGACCCAAAACTCATGTTTCGTAGGTTTTGGCACTTTCATTTCTGGAGGAACAATGCCCCAAAACTCGCGCAGGAGGGCCGTTTTACCCACTGATGCACCGAAAAACTCATGTTTGGTCGGTTTTTGGCACTTTTATTTTCGGAGGAATGGTGCCGCAAATCTCGCGCAGGAGGGCCGTTTTACCCACTGATGCACCAAAAAAGTCACAGTTGAATGTTTCGCAACGGACGCACCCAATCATCTCCGTTTGACTCAAAACTCATGTTTGGTTGGTTTTTGGCACTTTCATTTTTGGAGGGACGGTGCCGCAAAACTCGTATGGGAGGGCCATTGTACCCACGGATGCACCGACAAACACAAAGTTGAATCTTTCCCAACGGACGCACCCAATCATCTCCGTTTGACCCAGAACTCATGTTTGGTGGGTTTTTGGCACTTCCATTTTCAGAGGAATGGTGCTGCAAAACTCACGCAGGAGGGCCCTTTTAACCACTGATGCACCAAAAAACTCACGGTTGAATTTTTTGCAACGCACGCTCCCAATCAACTCCGTTAGATCCAAAACTCTTGTTTGGTGGGTTTTTGGCACTTTCATTTCCGGAGGAACGGTGCTGCAAAACTCGCGCAAGAGGGCCGTTTTAACCACTAATGCACCGAAAAACTCACGGATGATTTTTCACAACGGACGCCCCCAATCATCTCCGTTTGACCCAAAACTCATGTTTGGTGGGTTTTTGGCACTTTCATTTCCGGAGGAACGGTGCCACAAAACTCGCGCAGGAGGGCCGTTTTCACCACTGATGCACCGAAAAATTCACGGTTGAATTTTTTACAATGGACGCACCCAATCATCCCCGTTTGACCCAAAACTCATGTTTGGTGGGTTTTTGGCACTTTCATTTTTGGAGGGATGGTGCCGCAAAACTCGCGCAGGAGGGCCGTTTTAACCACTGATGCACCGAAAAACTCACGATTGATTTTTTCACAACGGACGCACCCAATCTTTCCCGTTTGACCCAAAACTCATGTTTGGTGGGTTTTTGACACTTCCATTTTCGGAGGAACGATGCCGCAAAACTCGCGCAGGAGGGCCGTTTTTAACCACTGATGCACCAAAAAAGTCATGGTTGAATTTTTAACAACGGACGCATCCAATCATCCCCGTTTGACCCAAAACTCATGTTTGGTAGGTTTTTGGCACTTTCATTTTCGGAGGAACGGTGCCGCAAAACTCGCGCAAGAGGGCCGTTTTACCCCCTGATGCAACGAAAAACTCATGGTTGAATTTTACACAATGGACGCACCCAATCATCTCCGTTTGACCCAAAACTCATGTTTGGTGGGTTTTTGGCACTTATTTTCGGAGGAATGTTGCCGCAAAACTCTTATGGGAGGGCCATTTTACCCACGGATGCACCTAAAAACACACAGCTGAATCTTTCGCAACGGACGCACCCAATCATCTCCGTTTGAGCCAAAACTCATGTTTGGTGGGTTTTTGGCACTTTCATTTCCGGACGAACGGTGCCGCAAAACTCGTATGGGAGGGCCATTTTACCCACGGATGCACCAAAAAACACACAGTTGAATCTTTCGCAACGGACGCACCCAATCATCTCCATTTGACCCAAACCTCATGTTTGGTGGGTTTTTGACACTTTCATTTTCGGAGGAACGGTGCCGCAAAACTCGCGCATAAGGGCCATTTTAGCCACTGATGCACCAAAAATTCACGGTTGAATTTTTCACAACGGACGCACCCAATCATCCCCATTTGACCCAAAACTCATGTTTCGTAGGTTTTGGCACTTTCATTTCTGGAGGAACAATGCCCCAAAACTCGCGCAGGAGGGCCGTTTTACCCACTGATGCACCGAAAAACTCATGTTTGGTCGGTTTTTGGCACTTTTATTTTCGGAGGAATGGTGCCGCAAATCTCGCGCAGGAGGGCCGTTTTACCCACTGATGCACCGAAAAAGTCACAGTTGAATTTTTCACAACGGACGCACCCAATCATCTCCGTTTGACTCAAAACTCATGTTTGGTTGGTTTTTGGCACTTTCATTTCCGATGGAACGGTGCCGCAAAACTCGCATGGGAGGGCATTTTTCCCACTGATGCACCGAAAAATTCAGACCTGAAATTTTCGCAACGGACGCACCCAATCATCTCCGTTTGAATCAAAACTCATGTTTGGTGGGTTTTTGGCACTTACATTTTTGGAGGGACGGTGCCGCAAAACTCGTATGGGAGGGCCATTGTACCCACGGATGCACCGACAAACACAAAGTTGAATCTTTCCCAACGGACGCACCCAATCATCTCCGTTTGACCCAGAACTCATGTTTGGTGGGTTTTTGGCACTTTCATTTTCAGAGGAATGGTGCTGCAAAACTCACGCAGGAGGGCCCTTTTAACCACTGATGCACCAAAAAACTCACGGTTGAATTTTTTGCAACGCACGCTCCCAATCAACTCCGTTAGATCCAAAACTCTTGTTTGGTGGGTTTTTGGCACTTTCATTTCCGGAGGAACGGTGCTGCAAAACTCGCGCAAGAGGGCCGTTTTAACCACTAATGCACCGAAAAACTCACGGATGATTTTTCACAACGGACGCCCCCAATCATCTCCGTTTGACCCAAAACTCATGTTTGGTGGGTTTTTGGCACTTTCATTTCCGGAGGAACGGTGCCACAAAACTCGCGCAGGTGGGCCGTTTTCACCACTGATGCACCGAAAAATTCACGGTTGAATTTTTTACAATGGACGCACCCAATCATCCCCGTTTGACCCAAAACTCATGTTTGGTGGGTTTTTGGCACTTTCATTTTTGGAGGAACGGCGCCGCAAAACTCGCGCAGGACGGCCGTTTTAACCACTGATGCACCAAAAAACTCATGGTTGAATTTTTCGCAACAGACGCACCCAATCTTTCCCGTTTGACCCAAAACTGATGTTTGGTGGGTTTTTGACACTTCCATTTTCGGAGGAACGATGCCGCAAAACTCGCGCAGGAGGGCCGTTTTAACCACTGATGCACCTAAAAACTCATGGTTGAATCTTTCGCAATGGACGCACCCAATCATCTCCGTTTGACCAAAAACTCATGTTTGGTGGGTTTTTGGCACTTTCATTTTCGGAGGAACGGTGCCGCAAAACTCGCGCAGGAGGTCCGTTTTAACCACTGATGCACCAAAAAACTCACGATTGAATCTTTCGCAACAGACGAACCCAATCATCTCCGTTTGACCCAAAACTCATGTTTGGTGGGTTTTTGGCACTTTCATTTTCGGAGGAACGGTGCCGCAAAACTCGCGCAGGAGGGCCGTCTTAACCACTGATGCACCGAAAAACTCACGGTTGAATTTTTCGCAACAGACGCAACCAATCTTTCCCGTTTGACCCAAAACTCATGTTTGGTGGGTTTTTGACACTTCCATTTTCGGAGGAACGATGCCGCAAAACTCGCGCAGGAGGGCCGTTTTAACCACTGATGCACCTAAAAAATCATGATTGAATTTTCACAACGGACGCACCCAATCATCCCCATTTGACCCAAAACTCATGTTTGGTAGGTTTTTGGCACTATCATTTCCGGAGGACGGGGCCACAAAACTCGCGCAAGAGGGCCGTTTTACCCCCTGATGCACCGAAAAACTCATGGTTGAATTTTTCACAATGGACGCACCCAATCATCTTCGTTTGACCCAAAACTCATGTTTGGTGGGTTTTTGGCACTTTTATTTTCGGAGGAATGGTGCCGCAAAACTCTTATGGGAGGGCCATTTTACCCACGGATGCACCAAAAAACACACAGTTGAATCTTTCGCAACGGACGCACCTAATCATCTTCGTTTGACCCAAAACTCATGTTTGGTGGGTTTTTGGCACTTTCATTTCCGGAGGAACGGTGCCGCAAAACTAGCGCAGGAGGGCCGTCTTAACCACTGATGCACCGAAAAACTCACGGTTGAATTTTTCATAATGGACGCACCCAATCATCTCCGTTTGACCCAAAACTCATGTTTGGTGGGTTTTGGCACTTTTATTTTCAGAGGAATGGTGCCCCAAAACTCTTATGGGAGGCCCATTTTACCCGCGGATGCACCGAAAAACACACAGTTGAATCTTTCGCAACGGACGCACCTAATCATCTCCGTTTGACCCAAAACTCATGTTTGGTGGGGTTTTGGCACTTTCATTTTCGGAGGAATGGTGCTGCAAAACTCGCGCAGGAGGGCCGTTTTAACCACTGATGCACCAAAAAACTCACGGTTGAATTTTTCGCAACAGACGCACCCAATCTTTCCCGTTTGAACCAAAACTCTTGTTTGGTGGGTTTTTGACACTTCCATTTTCGGAGGAACGATGCCGCAAAACTCGCGCAGGAGGGCCGTTTTAACCACTGATGCACCTAAAAACTCATGGTTGAATCTTTCGCAACGGACGCACCCAATCATCTCCGTTTGACCCAAAACTCATGTTTGGTGGGTTTTTGGCACTTTCATTTTCGGAGGAACGGTGCCGCAAAACTCGCGCAGGAGGGCCGTCTTAACCACTGATGCACCGAAAAACTCACGGTTGAATTTTTCATAACGGACGCACCCAATCTTCTACGTTTGACCCAAAACTCATGTTCGGTGGGTTTTTGGCACTTTCATTTTCGGAGGAATGGTGCCGCAAATCTCGCGCAGGAGGGCCGTTTTACCCACTGATGCACCGAAAAAGTCACAGTTGAATTTTTCACAACGGACGCACCCAATCATCTCCGTTTGACTCAAAACTCATGTTTGGTTGGTTTTTGGCACTTTCATTTCCGATGGAACGGTGCCGCAAAACTCGCATGGGAGGGCCATTTTACCCACTGATGCACCGAAAAATTCAGACCTGAAATTTTCGCAACGGACGCACCCAATCATCTCCGTTTGAATCCAAACTCATGTTTGGTGGGTTTTTGGCACTTTCATTTTCGGAGGAACGGTGCCGCAAAACTAGCGCAGGAGGGCCGTTTTAACCACTGATGCACCCAAAAACTCACGGTTGAATTTTTCCCAACGGACGCACCCAGTCATCTCCGTTTGACCCAAAACTCTTGTTTGGTGGGTTTTTGGCACTTCCATTTTCGGAGGAACGATGCCGCAAAACTCGCGCAGGAGGGCCGTTTTAACCACTGATGCACCTAAAAAATCATGGTTGAATTTTTCACAACGGACGCACCCAATCATCCCCATTTGACCCAAAACTCATGTTTGGTAGGTTTTTGGCACTTTCATTTCCGGAGGAATGGGGCCACAAAACTCGCGCAAGAGGGCCGTTTTACCCCCTGATGCACCGAAAAACTCATGGTTGAATTTTTCACAATGGACGCACCCAATCATCTTCGTTTGACCCAAAACTCATGTTTGGTGGGTTTTTGGCACTTTTATTTTCGGAGGAATGGTGCCGCAAAACTCTTATGGGAGGGCCATTTTACCCACGGATGCACCGAAAAACACACAGTTGAATCTTTCGCAACGGACGCACCTAATCATCTCCGTTTGACCCAAAACTCATGTTTGGTGGGGTTTTGGCACTTTCATTTTCGGAGGAATGGTGCTGCAAAACTCGCGCAGGAGGGCCGTTTTAACCACCGATGCACCGAAAAACTCACGGTTGAATTTTTCTCAACGGACGCACCCAATCATCTCCGTTTGACCCAAAACTCATGTTTGGTGGGTTTTTGGCACATTTATTTTCGGAGGAATGGTGCCGCCAAACTTTTATGGGAGGGCCATTTTACCCATGGATGCACCGAAAAACACACAGTTGAATCTTTCACAACGGACGCACCCAATCATCCCCGTTTGACCGAAAACTCACGTTTGGTGGCTTTTTGGCACTTTCATTTCCGGAGGAACGGTGCCGCAAAACTCGCGCAGGAGGGCCGTTTAAACCACTGATGCACCAAAAAACTCACGATTGAATCTTTCGCAACGGACGTACCCAATCATCTCCGTTTGACCCAAAACTCATGTTTGGTGGGTTTTTGGCACTTTCATTTTCGGAGGAACGGTGCCGCAAAACTAGCGCAGGAGGGCCGTCTTAACAACTGATGCACCGAAAAACTCACGGTTGAATTTTTCATAACGGACGCAACCAATCATCTCCCTTTGACCCAAAACTCATGTTTGGTGGGTTTTTGGCACTTTCATTTTCGGAGGAACGGTGCCGCAAAACACGCGCAGGAGGGCCGTTTAAACCACTGATGCACCAAAAAACTCACAATTGAATCTTTCGCAACAGACGAACCCAATCATCTCCGTTTGACCCAAAACTCATGTTTGGTGGGTTTTTGGCACTTTCATTTTCGGAGGAACGGTGCTGCAAAACTAGCGCAGGAGGGCCGTCTTAACCACTGATGCACCGAAAAACTCACGGTTGAATTTTTCATAACGGACGCAACCAATCATCTCCGCTTGACCCAAAACTCATGTTTGGAGGGTTTTTGGCACTTTCACTTTCGGAGGAACGATGCCGCAAAACTCGCGCAGGAGGGCCGTTTTTAACCACTGATGCACCAAAAAAGTCATGGTTGAATTTTTAACAACGGACGCATCCAATCATCCCCATTTGACCCAAAACTCATGTTTGGTAGGTTTTGGGCACTTTCATTTTCGGAGGAACGGTGCCGCAAAACTCGCGCAAGAGGGCCATTTTACCCCCTGATGCAACGAAAAACTCATGGTTGAATTTTTCACAATGGACGCACCCAATCATATCCGTTTGACCCAAAACTCATGTTTGGTGGGTTTTTGGCACTTATTTTCGGAGGAATGGTGCCGCAAAACTCTTATGGGAGGGCCATTTTACCCACGGATGCACCGAAAAACACATAGCTGAATCTTTCGCAACGGACGCACGCAATCATGTCCATTTGAGCCAAAACTCATGTTTGGTGGGTTTTTGGCACTTACATTTTCGGAGGAACGGTGCCGCAAAACTCGTATGGGAGGGCCATTTTACCCACGGATGCACCGACAAACACAAAGTTGAATCTTTCCCAACGGACGCACCCAATCATCTCCGTTTGACCCAGAACTCATGTTTGGTGGGTTTTTGGCACTTCTATTTTCAGAGGAATGGTGCTGCAAAACTCACGCAGGAGGGCCGTTTTAACCACAGATGCACCAAAAAACTCATGGTTGAATTTTTTGCAACGCACGCTCCCAATCATCTCCGTTTGATCCAAAACTCTTGTTTGGTGGGTTTTTGGCACTTTCATTTCCGGAGAAACGGTGCTGCAAAACTCGCGCAGGAGGGCCGTTTTAACCACTAATGCACCGAAAAACTCACGGATGATTTTTCACAACGGACGCCCCCAATCATCTCCGTTTGACCCAAAACTCATGTTTGGTGGGTTTTTGGCACTTTCATTTCCGGAGGAACGGTGCCACAAAACTCGCGCAGGAGGGCCGTCTTAACCACTGATGCACCGAAAAACTCACGGATGATTTTTCATAACAGACGCAACCAATCATCTCCGTTTGACCCAAAACTCATGTTTGGTGGGTTTTTGGCACTTATTTTCGGAGGAATGGTGCCGCAAAACTCTTATGGGAGGGCCATTTTACCCACGGATGCACCGAAAAACACATAGCTGAATCTTTCGCAACGGACGCACGCAATCATGTCCATTTGAGCCAAAACTCATGTTTGGTGGGTTTTTGGCACTTACATTTTCGGAGGAACGGTGCCGCAAAACTCGTATGGGAGGGCCATTTTACCCACGGATGCACCGACAAACACAAAGTTGAATCTTTCCCAACGGACGCACCCAATCATCTCCGTTTGACCCAGAACTCATGTTTGGTGGGTTTTTGGCACTTCTATTTTCAGAGGAATGGTGCTGCAAAACTCACGCAGGAGGGCCGTTTTAACCACAGATGCACCAAAAAACTCATGGTTGAATTTTTTGCAACGCACGCTCCCAATCATCTCCGTTTGATCCAAAACTCTTGTTTGGTGGGTTTTTGGCACTTTCATTTCCGGAGAAACGGTGCTGCAAAACTCGCGCAGGAGGGCCGTTTTAACCACTAATGCACCGAAAAACTCACGGATGATTTTTCACAACGGACGCCCCCAATCATCTCCGTTTGACCCAAAACTCATGTTTGGTGGGTTTTTGGCACTTTCATTTCCGGAGGAACGGTGCCACAAAACTCGCGCAGGAGGGCCGTCTTAACCACTGATGCACCGAAAAACTCACGGATGATTTTTCATAACAGACGCAACCAATCATCTCCGTTTGACCCAAAACTCATGTTTGGTGGGTTTTTGGCACTTTCATTTTTTGAGGAACGATGCCGCAAAACTCGCGCGGGAGGGCCGTTTTTAACCACTGATGCACCAAAAAAGTCATGGTTGAATTTTTAACAACGGACGCATCCAATCATCCCCATTTGACCCAAAACTCATGTTTGGTAGGTTTTGGGCACTTTCATTTTCGGAGGAACGGTGCCGCAAAACTCGCGCAAGAGGGCCGTTTTACCCCCTGATGCAACGAAAAACTCACGGTTGAATTTTTCGCAACAGACGCACCCAATCTTTCCCGTTTGACCCAAAACTCATGTTTGGTGGGTTTTTAACACTTTCATTTCCGGAGGAACGGGGCCACAAAACTCGCGCAAGAGGGCCGTTTTACCCCCTGATGCACCGAAAAACTCATGGTTGAATTTTTCACAATGGACGCACCCAATGGTCTCCGTTAGACCCAAAACTCATGTTTGGTGGGTTTTTGGCACTTATTTTCGGAGGAATGGTGCCGCAAAACTCTTATGGGAGGGCCATTTTACCCACGGATGCACCGAAAACACACACAGTTGAATCTTTCGCAACGGACGCACCTAATCATCTCCGTTTGACCCAAAACTCATGTTTGGTGGGGTTTTGGCACTTTCATTTTCGGAGGAATGGCGCTGCAAAACTCGCGCAGGAGGGCCGTTTTAACCACTGATGCACCGAAAAACTCACGGTTGAATTTTTCTCAACGGACGCACCCAATCATCTCCGTTTGACCCAAAACTCATGTTTGGTGGGTTTTTGGCACATTTATTTTCGGAGGAATGGTGCCGCCAAACTTTTATGGGAGGGCCATTTTACCCATGGATGCACCGAAAAACACACAGTTGAATCTTTCACAACGGACGCACCCAATCATCCCCGTTTGACCGAAAACTCATGTTTGGTGGCTTTTTGGCACTTTCATTTCCGGAGGAACGGTGCCACAAAACTCGCGCAGGAGGGCCGTTTAAACCCCTGATGCACCAAAAAACTCACGATTGAATCTTTCGCATCGAACGAACCCAATCATCTCCGTTTGACCCAAAACTCATGTTTGGTGGGATTTTGGCACTTTCATTTTCGGAGGAACGGTGCCGCAAAACTAGCGCAGGAGGGCGTCTTAACAACTGATGCACCGAAAAACTCACGGTTGAATTTTTCATAACGGACGCAACCAATCATCTCCGTTTGTCCGAAAACTCATGTTTGGTGGGTTTTTGGCACTTTCATTTTCGGAGGAACGGTGCCGCAAAACACGCGCAGGAGGGCCGTTTAAACCACTGATGCACCAAAAAACTCACGATTGAATCTTTCGCAACAGACGAACCCAATCATCTCCGTTTGACCCAAAACTCATGTTTGGTGGGTTTTTGGCACTTTCATTTTCGGAGGAACGGTGCCGCAAAACTAGCGCAGGAGGGCCGTCTTAACCACTGATGCACCGAAAAACTCACGGTTGAATTTTTCATAACGGACGCAACCAATCATCTCCGTTTGACCCAAAACTCATGTTTGGTGGGTTTTTGACACTTTCATTTTCGGAGGAACGATGCCGCAAAACTCGCGCAGGAGGGCCGTTTTTAACCACTGATGCACCGAAAAACTCATGGTTGAATTTTTAACAACGGACGCATCCAATCTTTCCCGTTTGACCCAAAACTCATGTTTGGTAGGTTTTGCTGTAACGTCCCGCCTCCACGTGGCCAGGCCCACTTACATCTGGCAGCTTTTCTAGGACATAGACTTCCCTCACAAACCAACACCAGTCGTTTCTGCGCACTTTGTCCTCACTCGTGTGCACCCGGGAAGAACTTCCCGGTCGGTCACCCATCCCTAAATTTCTCCAGGCCAAGCACACTTAACTTTAGAGTTCTTTGGAGATGGGCTTCCGAAAAAGAAGTTGCAACTTGTTGGTATGAGTATCCTATTATTCCTATTAAGCCTTAGGCCGGGATGTTACATCCTCACCCCCTTAAGAGATCGACGTCCTCGTCGATCAATCCCAAGCCAGGAACGTCCTCTCTTGGCCACGTCCGTGTGTCCAGTGCCAGCACATGTGCCATGCTGTGTGACCACTCCGGGTCCACACCAGCCATGACCACCATGTCTGAGCAACTGCGACACACGCGGCCGTGAAACCGCGAGAGTCGGCTCTGATACCATTCTGTAACGTCCCGCCTCCACGTGGCCAGGCCCACTTACATCTGGCAGCTTTTCTAGGACATAGACTTCCCTCACAAACCAACACCAGTCTTTTCTGCGCACTTTGTCCTCACTCGTGTGCACCCGGGAAGAACTTCCCGGTCGGTCACCCATCCCTAAATTTCTCCAGGCCAAGCACACTTAACTTTAGAGTTCTTTGGAGATGGGCTTCCGAAAAAGAAGTTGCAACTTGTTGGTATGAGTATCCTATTATTCCTATTAAGCCTTAGGCCGGGATGTTACAGGCACTTTCATTTTCGGAGGAACGGGGCTGCAAAACTCGCGCAAGAGGGCCGTTTTACCCCCTGATGCAACGAAAAACTCACGGTTGAATTTTTCGCAACAGACGCAACCAATCTTTCCCGTTTGACCCAAAACTCATGTTTGGTGGGTTTTTGACACTTCCATTTTCGGAGGAACGATGCCGCAAAACTCGCGCAGGAGGGCCGTTTTAACCACTGATGCACCTAAAAAATCATGGTTGAATTTTTCACAACGGACGCACCCAATCATCCCCATTTGACCCAAAACTCATGTTTGGTAGGTTTTTGGCACTTTCATTTCCGGGGGAACGGGGCCACAAAACTCGTGCAAGAGGGCCGTTTTACCCCTTGATGCACCGAAAAACTCATGGTTGAATTTTTCACAAAGGATACACCCAATCGTCTCCGTTTGACCCAAAACTCATGTTTGGTGGGTTTTTGGTACTTATTTTCGGAGGAATGGTGCCGCAAAACTCTTATGGGAGGGCCATTTTACCCACGGATGCACCGAAAAACACACAGCTGAATCTTTCGCAACGGACGCACCCAACCATGTCCATTTGAGCCAAAACTCATGTTTGGTGGGTTTTTGGCACTTACATTTTCGGAGGAACGGTGCCGCAAAACTCGTATGGGAGGGCCATCTTACCCACGGATGCACCGACAAACACAAAGTTGAATCTTTCCCAACGGACGCACCCAATCATCTCCCTTTGACCCAGAACTCATGTTTGGTGGGTTTTTTGCACTTCCATTTTCAGAGGAATGGTGCTGCAAAACTCACGCAGGAGGGCCGTTTTAACCACTGATGCACCAAAAAACTCACGGTTGAATTTTTTGCAACGCACGCTCCCAATCATCTCCGTTTGATCCAAAACTCTTGTTTGGTGGGTTTTTGGCACATTCATTTCCGGAGGAACGGTGCTGCAAAACTCGCGCAGGAGGGCCGTTTTAACCACTGATGCACCGAAAAACTCACGGTTGAATATTTCACAACGGACGCCCCCAATCATCTCCGTTTGACCCAAAACTCATGTTTGGTGGTATTTGGCACTTTCATTTCCAGAGGAACGGTGCCACAAAACTCGCGCAGGAGGGCCGTTTTCACCGCTGATGCACCGAAAAATTCACGGTTGAATTTTTTACAACGGACGCACCCAATCATCCCCGTTTGACCCAAAACTCATGTTTGGTGGGTTTTTGACACTTTGATGCGAACCCGCTAGGGTTTTTGCCCGATCTTTCGATGAGAAACGGGGATAACTCGATTGGTGGATGGAGATGACGTTCACGGCCCGACTACAGCCCTCAAGACCGCGCCTTAGCAACCGATACACCACGTCCAATAGCCGTCACGATCTTGTGGAGCGCGACAACCAGCCCCTAGGGCTCCCGTCCTGCAAGCAATCGAAGAACTAGCAAGAACGAGGAAACAAGCACTGAATTTGCAAGATGAAATTGAAGGTTTCAAACTGAATCTTAATCAACAATGGGGTTCCGAAGACAAGGAGACGGGCGGCTGATCCTGCACGCGCGCCTACAAGCAAGTAGCTAAGGCTAAACTTGATCTAAACAAAACCCAACCCGACCATGGCGGCTATAGAGGGATATAAGTAGATGGATTGACGACCAAAAGAGTGTTGGGGTCGTCCTCCAACCCTAGGACGCGTCCCTAATGGACCCAACTTGATACATGGGCCATAAGCCCAAAATGAGGTGACGCAGCACCCTGGACAGCAAGACCTGTCGACGGTAATTGGATCATTGCCGCTGCTACCGAACAGATATTGACGTGAGACTTGATTCATATGAAAGTAAACTTGATAAGCTTTCCAACAAGTCCTGAAGCGCCTGAATCTGAATCCGTATGCAACCGTGGTGGCGGTCACAAGTTGGTGCTTTGCTGCAGTCCGAATCCAGCTAGCGCGAGTCCTTCTCCCTTTCGGTCTTCTCCTTGGTTCCTAATCAAAACAAGAGTGCACGCGTTTCCATTGTCTAAACAAGATGGACAAGAGCTTATCATGGAACTCACTTGATGATTAAGTTGACGAGCACGAGCACGAGTAAGAGGACCAGCTATAGGTTGTGTCGGAGAGGATGTATCGCTGGTGTTGATGTCCTCATCATCAGTTGGTAATCAGAGCAAGGTTCTTCGGTGAGAGACTTCTAATCCATTGCTGTTTTTAATTAATTTCCTATAGTCCAGAAAAGCCAAAAAAAAATATAGTAGATTAGTTTTTCCATAATCCTATTAAACCTTTGTGCCTTGGCTAGTACCGTTTAGTTAGGGCTTGTTGAATTTGCGTTGCTTCGGTTTGTGTCGAGTTGCTGGTCTTAGTGTCTAGTCCTTTAGAGTTTCGAGTTCTTGTCACCATCTATACACAGCCGAGTATTACCATATCTTCTCTCTGTCGAATCTGTTGTGAAGTCGGAATTGAACTGTCTGTGGTCTTGGTCCGGATCGAGTTGAGTTCCAATCTGAGTTCCACCAACGTGATAAAAAAAAGGAAACCGAGTAGAACTCGGCAATAGGTGGAATCCGTTTGTGGTTGGTTCTGAGTGGAAACCGAGTAGAACTTGGAGTCCGCTTGTTAATATATCCTGAACTCCGTCTACGTGAGTCCTTCTGTGATTCCAAAAGAAAGATAACTCCATACTTGTTCGGCCTTACTCTAGAGAGAGAGAGAGAGAGAGAGAGTATCTTCTTCTTACCGGAATACCCCTGTACTTTCGGAAAAAGTGTGTGTACCGAATTGCTCCTTTGTATTCTTTTGTTCATATAATCAGTTTTTGAGGTTGCCCAAAAAAGAAAAAAAAAAGAAAAAAAAAAGAGAAAAGATTCAAAAGAAAATGGGCTGTTTTTCATATTGATTTTAGGTTTGTTCCACCTTGTTTTCAGGGGTGTGCTGTGGTTTTCCTTTGTGTCCAGGCTTGCGTCTCTAGCACGGTCTAGCCTAGGACCAGCACAGTACCGTCGTCGAACGTTTATTCAGCTCGCCTTTATAACTAACGTGCTGCTAGTTCGTTCCTTGTTTCAGCCCACCTATAGCTCCACATACTCTACAGCTTGACAGGTCTTGTGCCGCAGCACCGATACACTTCATCCATTGCTGAAGACTTGTTGGTAGACGACCCCTCCTGTCAAGCAAGGTAAGAATTGGTAAGAACTTGTGTAACAAGTTGAGTGTGAGAGACTTGCTGTAGCTACATCCTAGTAGTTGTAGGGCTTTTATTTCTTCACTTGCCTTTCTTGTTGTCTTTGTTTTTGAACCATGACAGGGGGAGATGATGACAACGAAACACTACATACACCTCGCACTAAGGGCATCATACAGCATTTTGAAAGGAAAGTGAAGCTGCACACAGAGGGACTTGATAATGACTTGCAGGTGACAAATGAAAAGCTGGGGCAGTTGGAGGCTACGCAGATGGCCACAAACAACAAGCTTACAAGTTTGGAGGAATCCGTTGCTAGTGTGGACAAAAGCCTTGCTGCTCTCCTAAGGCGATTTGATGACTTCCACACCGAAGATAAAGAGAAGCATAAAGAAGAAAAGGAGGGAGATCGAGAGCACGGTAGTCATGAAGATGACTACACTGCTGATACTGAGCATGATGATCAAGACGCTCGTGATCGACGACGCCTACGTCACAACCGTAGAGGTATGGGTGGCAACCGCCGACGCGAGGTACACAATAATGATGATGCTTTCAGTAAGATTAAATTTAAGATACCTCCTTTTGATGGTAAATATGACCCTGATGCCTACATTACTTGGGAGATTGCTGTTGATCAAAAGTTTGCATGTCATGAATTTCCTGAGACTACACGTGTTAGGGCTGCTACTAGTGAGTTTACAGATTTTGCTTCTGTTTGGTGGATAGAATATGGCAAGAAAAATCCTAATAACTTACCTAGAACTTGGGATGCGCTGAAACGAGCCATGAGAGCTAGATTTGTTCCATCTTACTATGCCCGTGATATGATAAATAAGTTGCAGCAATTGAGACAAGGTGCTAAAAGTGTAGAAGAATATTATCAGGAATTACAAACGGGTATGTTGCGTTGTAACCTAGAGGAGGATGAGGAACCGGCTATGGCTAGATTTTTGGGTGGGTTAAATCGGGAAATTCAGGACATCCTCGCTTACAAGGAATACAATAGTGTAACCCGTTTGTTTCATCTTGCTTGTAAAGCTGAAAGGGAAGTGCAGGGACGACGTGCTAGCGCAAGGACTAATATTTCTGCAGGGAAGGCTAATTCATGGCAGCAACGCATGACTACAACTCCATCTACACGTATGTCTACTCCATCATCTAGTGACAAGACTCGAGCTGCTCCCACAAATTCAGTTGCAAAGACGATGCAAAAGCCTGCTGCGAGTACTTCATCCGTGGCATCGACGGGTAGAACAAGCAACATACAATGTCACCGGTGCAAGGGATATGGACACATGATGCGTGATTGTCCAAACAAGCGAGTTATGATTGTCAAAGATGATGGTGAGTGCTCATCTGCTAGTGATTTTGATGAAGACACGCTTGCACTGCTTGCGACTGACCATGCAGGTAATGAAGAACAAATAGAAGAACATATTAATGCAGGTGAAGCGGACCACTATGAAAGCTTGATCGTGCAGCGAGTGCTTAGTGCACAAATGGAGAAGGCGGAGCAAAATCAGCGACATATTTTATTCCAAACAAAGTGTGTCATCAAAGAGCGTTCCTGCCGCATGATCATTGATGGAGGTAGCTGCAACAACTTGGCAAGCAGCGATATGGTGCAGAAACTTGCCCTCAACACCAAACCACACCCGCATCCCTACTACATCCAATGGCTGAACAACAGTGGTAAGGCAAAGGTAACTAGACTTGTGAGAATCAATTTTTCCATCGGATCCTACAAAGATATTGTTGAATGTGATGTTGTGCCTATGCAAGCTTGTAACATTCTGCTAGGTAGACCTTGGCAATTTGATAGAGATTCTATGCATCATGGTAGATCAAATCAGTATTCTTTTCTATACCATGATCGCAAAATTGTGCTGCATCCTATGTCCCCTGAAACTATTATGCAAACTGATGTTGCAAGGGCTACTAAAGCAAAGAGCGAGAGCAATAAAAATGATAAATCTGTAATTGGTAACAAAGATGTGATAAAACTGAAAGGACGTTGTATGATAGCTACCAAATCAGATATTAATGAGTTCAATGCATCCACTTCTGTTGCTTATGCTTTGATATGCAAGGATGCTTTGATTACAATTGAGGATATGCAATGTTCTTTGCCCCCTGCTGTTGCTAACGTTTTGCAGGAGTATTCCGATGTGTTTCCAAGTGCGGTACCAGCGGGGCTGCCACCACTACGCGGGATTGAGCACCAAATTGATCTTATTCCTGGTGCATCTTTGCCAAACCGTGCGCCATACAGGACAAACCCGGAAGAAACAAAGGAAATTCAGCGACAAGTGCAAGAACTACTGGACAAAGGTTATGTGCGAGAATCCCTTAGCCCTTGTGCTGTTCCAGTAATTTTAGTGCCTAAGAAAGATGGAACATGGCGTATGTGTGTTGATTGTAGAGCTATTAATAATATCACCATTCGATATCGACACCCTATTCCACGATTAGATGATATGCTAGATGAACTGAGTGGTGCTGTTGTGTTTTCAAAAGTTGATTTACGTAGTGGCTACCACCAGATTCGTATGAAATTGGGAGATGAATGGAAAACTGCTTTCAAAACTAAGTTCGGTTTATATGAGTGGTTAGTCATGCCTTTTGGGTTAACTAATGCACCTAGTACTTTCATGAGATTAATGAACGAGGTTTTGCGTGCTTTCATTGGGAAATTTGTTGTCGTATATTTTGATGATATATTAATTTACAGCAAATTATTGGATGAACATCTTGATCATTTACGTGCTGTTTTTAATGCACTACGCGAGGCACGCTTATTTGGTAACCTTGAGAAGTGCACCTTTTGCACCGATCGAGTGTCTTTTCTTGGTTATGTTGTAACTCCACAGGGAATTGAGGTTGATCAAGCCAAGGTGGAAGCTATACAGGGATGGCCTGTCCCAAAGACTATCACCCAGGTGCGGAGTTTCCTAGGACTTGCTGGATTCTATCGCCGTTTTGTGAAGGATTTCAGCACCATTGCTGCACCATTGAATGAGCTTACCAAGAAGGGGGTGCCTTTTGAGTGGGGCAAAACACAAGAGAATTCATTCGACATGTTGAAAGATAAGTTAACTCACGCGCCTCTCCTACAACTTCCTGATTTTAATAAGACTTTTGAGCTTGAATGTGATGCTAGTGGAATTGGTCTGGGAGGTGTTTTGTTACAAGAGGGAAAGCCTATTGCATATTTTAGTGAGAAATTGAGTGGGCCTGTTCTCAATTATTCTACTTATGATAAAGAACTCTATGCTCTTGTTCGAACATTAGAGACATGGCAGCATTATTTGTGGCCCAAAGAGTTTGTTATCCATTCTGATCATGAATCTTTAAAACATATTCGTAGTCAAGGAAAACTGAATCGTAGGCATGCAAAATGGGTTGAATTTATTGAATCTTTTCCTTATATTATTAAACACAAGAAAGGGAAGGAGAATATTATTGCTGATGCTTTGTCACGGAGATATACTTTGCTGAATCAACTTGATTATAAGATCTTTGGGTTAGAAACAATTAAGGACCAATATGTTCACGATGCTGATTTTAGAGACGTGTTGCTGCATTGTAAAGATGGAAAAGGATGGAACAAATTCATCGTTAGTGATGGGTTTGTGTTTAGAGCTAACAAGCTATGCATTCCAGCTAGCTCTGTTCGTTTGTTGTTGTTGCAGGAAGCACATGGAGGTGGCTTGATGGGACATTTTGGAGCAAAGAAGACCGAGGACATACTTGCTGGTCATTTCTTTTGGCCAAGGATGAAGAGAGATGTGGAGAGGTTTGTTGCTCGTTGCACAACATGTCAAAAGGCAAAGTCACGGTTAAATCCCCACGGTTTGTATCTACCTCTTCCTGTTCCTAATGCTCCTTGGGAGGATATATCTATGGATTTTGTGTTGGGTTTACCAAGGACTAGGAGGGGACGTGATAGTGTGTTTGTGGTTGTTGATAGATTTTCTAAGATGGCACATTTCATACCATGTCATAAAACTGATGATGCTACAAATATTGCTGATTTGTTCTTTCGAGAAATTGTTCGCTTACATGGTGTGCCCAACACAATTGTTTCTGATCGTGATGCTAAATTTCTTAGTCATTTTTGGAAGACTTTGTGGTTTAAATTGGGGACTAAGCTTTTATTTTCCACCACTTGTCATCCCCAAACTGATGGTCAAACTGAAGTTGTGAATAGAACTTTATCCACTATGTTAAGGGCTGTTTTAAAGAAGAATATTAAGATGTGGGAAGAATGTTTACCTCATATTGAGTTCGCTTATAATCGTTCATTGCATTCTACTACAAAAATGTGTCCTTTTGAGATTGTCTATGGCTTCTTGCCACGTGCTCCTATTGATTTAATGCCTTTGCCAAGTTCTGAAAAAATGAATTTTGATGCTAAGCAACGTGCTGAATTAATGTTAAAATTGCATGAAGCCACTAAAGAAAACATAGAGCGCATGAATGCTAAGTACAAATGCGCTGGAGATAAAGGTAGAAAGCAATTGATTCTGGAACCTGGGGATTTGGTTTGGTTGCATTTGCGAAAAGATAGATTTCCAGAACTGAGAAAATCCAAATTGATGCCTAGAGCTGATGGTCCTTTTAAAGTGCTGCAACGAATTAATGAGAATGCATATAAGCTTGATCTTCCTGCAGATTTTGGGGTTAGTCCCACATTTAACATTGCAGATTTGAAGCCTTATTTGGGTGAGGAAGATGAGCTTGAGTCGAGGACGACTCAAATGCAAGAAAGGGAGGATGATGAGGACATTAACACCAGCAATACATCCTCTCCGACACAACCTATAGCTGGCCCTCTTACTCGTGCTCGTGCTCGTCAACTTAATCATCAAGTGAGTTCCATGATAAGCTCTTGTCCATCTTGTTTAGACAATGGAAACGCGTGCACTCTTCTTTTGATTAGGAACCGAGGAGAAGACCGAAAGGGAGAAGGACTCGCGGTAGCCGGATTCGGACTGCAGCAAAGCGCCAACTTGTGACCGCCACCACGGTTGCATACGGATTCGGATTCAGGCGCTTCAGGACTTGTTGGAAAGCTTATCAACTTTACTTTCATATGAATCAAGTCCCACGTCAATATCTGTTCGGCAGCAGCGGCAATGATCCAATTACCGTCGACAGGTCTTGCTGTCCAGGGTGCTGCGTCACCTCATTTTGGGCTTATGGCCCATGTATCAAGTTGGGTCCATTAGGGACGCGTCCTAGGGTTGGAGGACGACCCCAACACTCTTTTGGTCGTCAATCCATCTACTTATATCCCTCTATAGCCGCCATGGTCGGTTTGGGTTTTGTTTAGATCAAGTTTAGCCTTAGCTACTTGCTTGTAGGCGCGCGTGCAGGATCAGCCGCCCGTCTCCTTGTCTTCGGAACCCCATTGTAGATTAAGATTCAGTTTGAAACCTTCAATTTCATCTTGCAAATTCAGTGCTTGTTTCCTCGTTCTTGCTAGTTCTTCGATTGCTTGCAGGACGGGAGCCCTAGGGGCTGGTTGTCGCGCTCCACAAGATCGTGACGGCTATTGGACGTGGTGTATCGGTTGCTAAGGCGCGGTCTTGAGGGCTGTAGTCGGGCCGTGAACGTCATCTCCATCCACCAATCGAGTTATCCCCGTTTCTCATCGAAAGATCGGGCAAAAACCCTAGCGGGTTCGCATCAGACGCACCCAATCATCTCCGTTTGACCCAAAACTCATGTTTGGTGGGTTTTGGCACATTCATTTTCGGAGGAACAGTGCCGCAAAACTCGCTCGGGATGGCCATTTATCTCACTGATTCATCAGAAACATGCAGTTGAATTTTTCACAACGGACGCACCCAATCATCTCCGTTTGACCCAAAACTCTTGTTTGGTGGGCTTTTGGCACTTTCATTTCTGACGTAACGGTGCCGCAAATCTCGCTCTGGCCGTTTTTCTCATAGATTCAAAAAAAACTCATAGTTTAATTTTTCACAACGGTCTCACCCAATCATCCCCGTTTGACCCAAAACTCATGTTTGGTGGGTTTTTTTGGCACTTTAGTTTCTGGTGGAACGGTGCCGCAAAACTCACGTGGTAGAGCTGTTTCTCCCACTGATGCACCGAAAAATTCACGGTTGAATTTTTCACAACGGACGCACCCAATCATCTACGTTTGACCCAAAACTCGAGTTTGGTGGGTTTTTGGCACTTTCATTTTCGGAGGAACGGTGCCGCAAAACTCACGTGGGAGGGCCGTTTTAACCACTGATGCACCAAAAAACTCACGGTTGAATTTTTCACAACGGACGCACCCAATCATCTCCGTTTGACCCAAAACTCATGTTTGGTGGGTTTTTGGCACTTTCATTTTCGGAGGAACGGTGCCGCAATACTCGCGCAGGAGGGCCGTTTTAACCACTGATGCACCGAAAAACTCACGGTTGAATCTTTCGCAACGGACGCACCCAATCATCTCCGTTTGACCCAAAACTCATGTTTGGTGGGTTTCGGCACTTTCATTTTCGGAGGAACGGTGCCGCAAAACTCGCTCGGGATGGCCATTTTTCTCACTGATTCATCAGAAACATGTAGTTGAATTTTTCACAACGGACGCACCCAATCATCTCCGTTTGACCCAAAACTCTTGTTTGGTGGGCTTTTGGCACTTTTATTTCTGACGTAACGGTGCCGCAAATCTCGCTCTGGCCGTTTTTCTTATAGATTCAAGAAAAAACTCATAGTTTAATTTTTCACAACGGTCTCACCCAATCATCCCCGTTTGACCCAAAACTCATGTTTGGTGGGTTTTTTGGCACTTTCGTTTCTGGTGGAACGGTACCGCAAAACTCACGTGGTTGGGCTGTTTCTCCCACTGATGCACCGAAAAATTCACGGTTGATTTTTTCACAACGGACGCACCCAATCATCTCCGTTTGACCCAAAACTCATGTTTGGTGGGTTTTGGCACTTTCCTTTTCGGAGGAACGGTGCCGCAAAACTCGCGCAGGAGGGCCGTTTTAACCACTGATGCACCGAAAAACTCACGGTTGAATCTTGCGCAACGGACGCACCCAATCATCTCCGTTTGACCCAAAACTCATGTTTGGTGGGTTTTTGGCACTTTCATTTTCGGAGGAACGGTGCCGCAATACTCGCGCAGGAGGGCCGTTTTAACCACTGATGCACCGAAAAACTCACGGTTGAATCTTTCGCAACGGACGCACCCAATCATCTCCGTTTGACCCAAAACTCATGTTTGGTGGGTTTTGGCACTTTCATTTTCGGAGGAACGGTGCCGCAAAACTCGCTCGGGATGGCCATTTTTCTCACTGATTCATCAAAAACAAGCAGTTGAATTTTTCACAATGGACGCACCCAATCATCTCCATTTGACCCAAAACTCATGTTTGGTGGGTTTTTGGCACTTTCATTTTCGGAGGAACGGTGCCGCAAAACTCGCGCAGGAGGGCCGTATTAACACTGATGCACCGAAAAACTCATGGTTGAATCTTTCGCAACGGACGCACCCAATCATCTCCGTTTGACCCAAAACTCATGTTTGGTGGGCTTTGACACTTTCATTTTCGGAGGAACGGTGCCGCAAAACTCGCTCGGGATGGACATTTTTCTCACTGATTCATCAAAAACATGCAGTTTAATTTTTCACAACGGACGCACCCAATCATCCCTGTTTGACCCAAAACTCATGTTTGGTGGGTTTTTTTGGCACTTTCGTTTCTGGTGGAACGGTGCCGCAAAATTCACGTGGGAGGGCTGTTTCTCCCACTGATGCACCGAAAAATTCACGGTTGAATTTTTCACAACGGACGCACCCAATCATCTCCGTTTGACCGAAAACTCATGTTTGGTGGGTTTTTGGCACTTTCATTTTCGGAGGAACGGTGCCGCAAAACTCGCGCAGGAGGGCCGTTTTAACCACTGATGCACCGAAAAACTCACGGTTGAATCTTTCGCAACGGATGCACCCAATCATCTCCGTTTGACCCAAAACTCATGTTTGGTGGGTTTTGGCACTTTCATTTTCGAAGGAACGGTGCCGCAAAACTCGCTTGGGATGGCCATTTTTCTCACTGATTCATCAGAAACATGCAGTTGAATTTTTCACAACGGACGCACCCAATCATCTCCGTTTGACCCAAAACTCTTGTTTGGTGGGCTTTTGGCACTTTCATTTCTGACGTAACAGTGCCGCAAATCTCGTTCTGGCCGTTTTTCTCATAGATTCAAAAAAAAACTCATATTTTAATTTTTCACAATGGTCGCACCCAATCATCCCCGTTTGACCCAAAACTCATGTTTGGTGGGTTTTTTTGGCACTTTTCGTTTCTAGTGGAACGGTGCCGCAAAACTCACGTGGGAGGGCTGTTTCTCCCACTGATGCACCGAAAAATTCACGGTTGAATTTTTCACAACGGACGCACCCAATCATCTCCATTTGACTCAAAACTCATATTTGGTGGGTTTTTGGCACTTTCATTTTCGGAGGAACGGTGCCGCAAAACTCGCGTAGGAGGGCCGTTTTAACCACTGATGCACCGAAAAACTCACGGTTGAATCTTTCGCAACGGACGCACCCAATCATCTCTGTTTGACCCAAAACTCATGTTTGGTGGGTTTTGGCACTTTCATTTTCGGAGGAACGGTGCCGCAAAACTCGCTCGGGATGGCCATTTTTCTCACTGATTCATCAAAAACAAGCAGTTGAATTTTTCACAACGGACGCACCCAATCTGATGAGGACATTAACACCAGCAATACATCCTCTCCGACACAACCTATAGCTGGCCCTCTTACTCGTGCTCGTGCTCGTCAACTTAATCATCAAGTGAGTTCCATGATAAGCTCTTGTCCATCTTGTTTAGACAATGGAAACGCGTGCACTCTTCTTTTGATTAGGAACCGAGGAGAAGACCGAAAGGGAGAAGGACTCGCGGTAGCCGGATTCGGACTGCAGCAAAGCGCCAACTTGTGACCGCCACCACGGTTGCATACGGATTCGGATTCAGGCGCTTCAGGACTTGTTGGAAAGCTTATCAAGTTTACTTTCATATGAATCAAGTCCCACGTCAATATCTGTTCGGCAGCAGCGGCAATGATCCAATTACCGTCGACAGGTCTTGCTGTCCAGGGTGCTGCGTCACCTCATTTTGGGCTTATGGCCCATGTATCAAGTTGGGTCCATTAGGGACGCGTCCTAGGGTTGGAGGACGACCCCAACACTCTTTTGGTCGTCAATCCATCTACTTATATCCCTCTATAGCCGCCATGGTCGGTTTGGGTTTTGTTTAGATCAAGTTTAGCCTTAGCTACTTGCTTGTAGGCGCGCGTGCAGGATCAGCCGCCCGTCTCCTTGTCTTCGGAACCCCATTGTAGATTAAGATTCAGTTTGAAACCTTCAATTTCATCTTGCAAATTCAGTGCTTGTTTCCTCGTTCTTGCTAGTTCTTCGATTGCTTGCAGGACGGGAGCCCTAGGGGCTGGTTGTCGCGCTCCACAAGATCGTGACGGCTATTGGACGTGGTGTATCGGTTGCTAAGGCGCGGTCTTGAGGGCTGTAGTCGGGCCGTGAACGTCATCTCCATCCACCAATCGAGTTATCCCCGTTTCTCATCGAAAGATCGGGCAAAAACCCTAGCGGGTTCGCATCAGTTGGTAATCAGAGCAAGGTTCTTCGGTGAGAGACTTCTAATCCATTGCTGTTTTTAATTAATTTCCTATAGTCCAGAAAAGCCAAAAAAAAATATAGTAGATTAGTTTTTCCATAATCCTATTAAACCTTTGTGCCTTGGCTAGTACCGTTTAGTTAGGGCTTGTTGAATTTGCGTTGCTTCGGTTTGTGTCGAGTTGCTGGTCTTAGTGTCTAGTCCTTTAGAGTTTCGAGTTCTTGTCACCATCTATACACAGCCGAGTATTACCATATCTTCTCTCTGTCGAATCTGTTGTGAAGTCGGAATTGAACTGTCTGTGGTCTTGGTCCGGATCGAGTTGAGTTCCAATCTGAGTTCCACCAACGTGATAAAAAAAAGGAAACCGAGTAGAACTCGGCAATAGGTGGAATCCGTTTGTGGTTGGTTCTGAGTGGAAACCGAGTAGAACTTGGAGTCCGCTTGTTAATATATCCTGAACTCCGTCTACGTGAGTCCTTCTGTGATTCCAAAAGAAAGATAACTCCATACTTGTTCGGCCTTACTCTAGAGAGAGAGAGAGAGAGAGAGAGTATCTTCTTCTTACCGGAATACCCCTGTACTTTCGGAAAAAGTGTGTGTACCGAATTGCTCCTTTGTATTCTTTTGTTCATATAATCAGTTTTTGAGGTTGCCCAAAAAAGAAAAAAAAAAAGAAAAAAAAAAGAGAAAAGATTCAAAAGAAAATGGGCTGTTTTTTCATATTGATTTTAGGTTTGTTCCACCTTGTTTTCAGGGGTGTGCTGTGGTTTTCCTTTGTGTCCAGGCTTGCGTCTCTAGCACGGTCTAGCCTAGGACCAGCACAGTACCGTCGTCGAACGTTTATTCAGCTCGCCTTTATAACTAACGTGCTGCTAGTTCGTTCCTTGTTTCAGCCCACCTATAGCTCCACATACTCTACAGCTTGACAGGTCTTGTGCCGCAGCACCGATACACTTCATCCATTGCTGAAGACTTGTTGGTAGACGACCCCTCCTGTCAAGCAAGGTAAGAATTGGTAAGAACTTGTGTAACAAGTTGAGTGTGAGAGACTTGCTGTAGCTACATCCTAGTAGTTGTAGGGCTTTTATTTCTTCACTTGCCTTTCTTGTTGTCTTTGTTTTTGAACCATGACAGGGGGAGATGATGACAACGAAACACTACATACACCTCGCACTAAGGGCATCATACAGCATTTTGAAAGGAAAGTGAAGCTGCACACAGAGGGACTTGATAATGACTTGCAGGTGACAAATGAAAAGCTGGGGCAGTTGGAGGCTACGCAGATGGCCACAAACAACAAGCTTACAAGTTTGGAGGAATCCGTTGCTAGTGTGGACAAAAGCCTTGCTGCTCTCCTAAGGCGATTTGATGACTTCCACACCGAAGATAAAGAGAAGCATAAAGAAGAAAAGGAGGGAGATCGAGAGCACGGTAGTCATGAAGATGACTACACTGCTGATACTGAGCATGATGATCAAGACGCTCGTGATCGACGACGCCTACGTCACAACCGTAGAGGTATGGGTGGCAACCGCCGACGCGAGGTACACAATAATGATGATGCTTTCAGTAAGATTAAATTTAAGATACCTCCTTTTGATGGTAAATATGACCCTGATGCCTACATTACTTGGGAGATTGCTGTTGATCAAAAGTTTGCATGTCATGAATTTCCTGAGACTACACGTGTTAGGGCTGCTACTAGTGAGTTTACAGATTTTGCTTCTGTTTGGTGGATAGAATATGGCAAGAAAAATCCTAATAACTTACCTAGAACTTGGGATGCGCTGAAACGAGCCATGAGAGCTAGATTTGTTCCATCTTACTATGCCCGTGATATGATAAATAAGTTGCAGCAATTGAGACAAGGTGCTAAAAGTGTAGAAGAATATTATCAGGAATTACAAACGGGTATGTTGCGTTGTAACCTAGAGGAGGATGAGGAACCGGCTATGGCTAGATTTTTGGGTGGGTTAAATCGGGAAATTCAGGACATCCTCGCTTACAAGGAATACAATAGTGTAACCCGTTTGTTTCATCTTGCTTGTAAAGCTGAAAGGGAAGTGCAGGGACGACGTGCTAGCGCAAGGACTAATATTTCTGCAGGGAAGGCTAATTCATGGCAGCAACGCATGACTACAACTCCATCTACACGTATGTCTACTCCATCATCTAGTGACAAGACTCGAGCTGCTCCCACAAATTCAGTTGCAAAGACGATGCAAAAGCCTGCTGCGAGTACTTCATCCGTGGCATCGACGGGTAGAACAAGCAACATACAATGTCACCGGTGCAAGGGATATGGACACATGATGCGTGACTGTCCAAACAAGCGAGTTATGATTGTCAAAGATGATGGTGAGTGCTCATCTGCTAGTGATTTTGATGAAGACACGCTTGCACTGCTTGCGACTGACCATGCAGGTAATGAAGAACAAATAGAAGAACATATTAATGCAGGTGAAGCGGACCACTATGAAAGCTTGATCGTGCAGCGAGTGCTTAGTGCACAAATGGAGAAGGCGGAGCAAAATCAGCGACATATTTTATTCCAAACAAAGTGTGTCATCAAAGAGCGTTCCTGCCGCATGATCATTGATGGAGGTAGCTGCAACAACTTGGCAAGCAGCGATATGGTGCAGAAACTTGCCCTCAACACCAAACCACACCCGCATCCCTACTACATCCAATGGCTGAACAACAGTGGTAAGGCAAAGGTAACTAGACTTGTGAGAATCAATTTTTCCATCGGATCCTACAAAGATATTGTTGAATGTGATGTTGTGCCTATGCAAGCTTGTAACATTCTGCTAGGTAGACCTTGGCAATTTGATAGAGATTCTATGCATCATGGTAGATCAAATCAGTATTCTTTTCTATACCATGATCGCAAAATTGTGCTGCATCCTATGTCCCCTGAAACTATTATGCAAACTGATGTTGCAAGGGCTACTAAAGCAAAGAGCGAGAGCAATAAAAATGATAAATCTGTAATTGGTAACAAAGATGAGATAAAACTGAAAGGACGTTGTATGATAGCTACCAAATCAGATATTAATGAGTTCAATGCATCCACTTCTGTTGCTTATGCTTTGATATGCAAGGATGCTTTGATTTCAATTGAGGATATGCAATGTTCTTTGCCCCCTGCTGTTGCTAACGTTTTGCAGGAGTATTCCGATGTGTTTCCAAGTGCGGTACCAGCGGGGCTGCCACCACTACGCGGGATTGAGCACCAAATTGATCTTATTCCTGGTGCATCTTTGCCAAACCGTGCGCCATACAGGACAAACCCGGAAGAAACAAAGGAAATTCAGCGACAAGTGCAAGAACTACTGGACAAAGGTTATGTGCGAGAATCCCTTAGCCCTTGTGCTGTTCCAGTAATTTTAGTGCCTAAGAAAGATGGAACATGGCGTATGTGTGTTGATTGTAGAGCTATTAATAATATCACCATTCGATATCGACACCCTATTCCACGATTAGATGATATGCTAGATGAACTGAGTGGTGCTGTTGTGTTTTCAAAAGTTGATTTACGTAGTGGCTACCACCAGATTCGTATGAAATTGGGAGATGAATGGAAAACTGCTTTCAAAACTAAGTTCGGTTTATATGAGTGGTTAGTCATGCCTTTTGGGTTAACTAATGCACCTAGTACTTTCATGAGATTAATGAACGAGGTTTTGCGTGCTTTCATTGGGAAATTTGTTGTCGTATATTTTGATGATATATTAATTTACAGCAAATTATTGGATGAACATCTTGATCATTTACGTGCTGTTTTTAATGCACTACGCGAGGCACGCTTATTTGGTAACCTTGAGAAGTGCACCTTTTGCACCGATCGAGTGTCTTTTCTTGGTTATGTTGTAACTCCACAGGGAATTGAGGTTGATCAAGCCAAGGTGGAAGCTATACAGGGATGGCCTGTCCCAAAGACTATCACCCAGGTGCGGAGTTTCCTAGGACTTGCTGGATTCTATCGCCGTTTTGTGAAGGATTTCAGCACCATTGCTGCACCATTGAATGAGCTTACCAAGAAGGGGGTGCCTTTTGAGTGGGGCAAAACACAAGAGAATTCATTCGACATGTTGAAAGATAAGTTAACTCACGCGCCTCTCCTACAACTTCCTGATTTTAATAAGACTTTTGAGCTTGAATGTGATGCTAGTGGAATTGGTCTGGGAGGTGTTTTGTTACAAGAGGGAAAGCCTATTGCATATTTTAGTGAGAAATTGAGTGGGCCTGTTCTCAATTATTCTACTTATGATAAAGAACTCTATGCTCTTGTTCGAACATTAGAGACATGGCAGCATTATTTGTGGCCCAAAGAGTTTGTTATCCATTCTGATCATGAATCTTTAAAACATATTCGTAGTCAAGGAAAACTGAATCGTAGGCATGCAAAATGGGTTGAATTTATTGAATCTTTTCCTTATATTATTAAACACAAGAAAGGGAAGGAGAATATTATTGCTGATGCTTTGTCACGGAGATATACTTTGCTGAATCAACTTGATTATAAGATCTTTGGGTTAGAAACAATTAAGGACCAATATGTTCACGATGCTGATTTTAGAGACGTGTTGCTGCATTGTAAAGATGGAAAAGGATGGAACAAATTCATCGTTAGTGATGGGTTTGTGTTTAGAGCTAACAAGCTATGCATTCCAGCTAGCTCTGTTCGTTTGTTGTTGTTGCAGGAAGCACATGGAGGTGGCTTGATGGGACATTTTGGAGCAAAGAAGACCGAGGACATACTTGCTGGTCATTTCTTTTGGCCAAGGATGAAGAGAGATGTGGAGAGGTTTGTTGCTCGTTGCACAACATGTCAAAAGGCAAAGTCACGGTTAAATCCCCACGGTTTGTATCTACCTCTTCCTGTTCCTAATGCTCCTTGGGAGGATATATCTATGGATTTTGTGTTGGGTTTACCAAGGACTAGGAGGGGACGTGATAGTGTGTTTGTGGTTGTTGATAGATTTTCTAAGATGGCACATTTCATACCATGTCATAAAACTGATGATGCTACAAATATTGCTGATTTGTTCTTTCGAGAAATTGTTCGCTTACATGGTGTGCCCAACACAATTGTTTCTGATCGTGATGCTAAATTTCTTAGTCATTTTTGGAAGACTTTGTGGTTTAAATTGGGGACTAAGCTTTTATTTTCCACCACTTGTCATCCCCAAACTGATGGTCAAACTGAAGTTGTGAATAGAACTTTATCCACTATGTTAAGGGCTGTTTTAAAGAAGAATATTAAGATGTGGGAAGAATGTTTACCTCATATTGAGTTCGCTTATAATCGTTCATTGCATTCTACTACAAAAATGTGTCCTTTTGAGATTGTCTATGGTTTCTTGCCACGTGCTCCTATTGATTTAATGCCTTTGCCAAGTTCTGAAAAAATGAATTTTGATGCTAAGCAACGTGCTGAATTAATGTTAAAATTGCATGAAGCCACTAAAGAAAACATAGAGCGCATGAATGCTAAGTACAAATGCGCTGGAGATAAAGGTAGAAAGCAATTGATTCTGGAACCTGGGGATTTGGTTTGGTTGCATTTGCGAAAAGATAGATTTCCAGAACTGAGAAAATCCAAATTGATGCCTAGAGCTGATGGTCCTTTTAAAGTGCTGCAACGAATTAATGAGAATGCATATAAGCTTGATCTTCCTGCAGATTTTGGGGTTAGTCCCACATTTAACATTGCAGATTTGAAGCCTTATTTGGGTGAGGAAGATGAGCTTGAGTCGAGGACGACTACTGATGCGAACCCGCTAGGGTTTTTGCCCGATCTTTCGATGAGAAACGGGGATAACTCGATTGGTGGATGGAGATGACGTTCACGGCCCGACTACAGCCCTCAAGACCGCGCCTTAGCAACCGATACACCACGTCCAATAGCCGTCACGATCTTGTGGAGCGCGACAACCAGCCCCTAGGGCTCCCGTCCTGCAAGCAATCGAAGAACTAGCAAGAACGAGGAAACAAGCACTGAATTTGCAAGATGAAATTGAAGGTTTCAAACTGAATCTTAATCTACAATGGGGTTCCGAAGACAAGGAGACGGGCGGCTGATCCTGCACGCGCGCCTACAAGCAAGTAGCTAAGGCTAAACTTGATCTAAACAAAACCCAAACCGACCATGGCGGCTATAGAGGGATATAAGTAGATGGATTGACGACCAAAAGAGTGTTGGGGTCGTCCTCCAACCCTAGGACGCATCCCTAATGGACCCAACTTGATACATGGGCCATAAGCCCAAAATGAGGTGACGCAGCACCCTGGACAGCAAGACCTGTCGACGGTAATTGGATCATTGCCGCTGCTGCCGAACAGATATTGACGTGGGACTTGATTCATATGAAAGTAAACTTGATAAGCTTTCCAACAAGTCCTGAAGCGCCTGAATCCGAATCCGTATGCAACCGTGGTGGCGGTCACAAGTTGGCGCTTTGCTGCAGTCCGAATCCGGCTACCGCGAGTCCTTCTCCCTTTCGGTCTTCTCCTCGGTTCCTAATCAAAAGAAGAGTGCACGCGTTTCCATTGTCTAAACAAGATGGACAAGAGCTTATCATGGAACTCACTTGATGATTAAGTTGACGAGCACGAGCACGAGTAAGAGGGCCAGCTATAGGTTGTGTCGGAGAGGATGTATTGCTGGTGTTAATGTCCTCATCACAATCATCTCCGTTTGACCCAAAACTCATGTTTGGTGGGTTTTTGGCACATTCATTTTTGGAGGAACGGTGCCGCAAAACTCGCGCAGGAGGGCCGTTTTAACCACTGATGCACCGAAAAACTCATGGTTGAATCTTTCGCAACGGACGCACCCAATCATCTCCGTTTGACCCAAAACTCATGTTTGGTGGGTTTTGGCACTTTCATTTTCGAAGGAACGGTGCCGCAAAACTCGCTCGGGATGGCCATTTTTCTCACTGATTCATCAGAAACATGCAGTTGAATTTTTCACAATGGACGCACCCAATCATCTCCGTTTGACCCAAAACTCATGTTTGGTGGGCTTTTGGCACTTTCATTTCTGACGTAACGGTGCCGCAAATCTCGGTCTGGCCGTTTTTCTCATAGATTCAAAAAAAAACTCATATTTTAATTTTTCACAACGGTCTCACCCAATCATCCCCGTTTGACCCAAAACTCATGTTTGGTGGGTTTTTTTGGCACTTTCGTTTCTGGTGGAACGGTGCCGCAAAACTCACGTGGTAGGGCTGTTTCTCCCACTGATGCACCGAAAAATTCACGGTTGAATTTTTCACAACGGACGGACCCAATCATCTACGTTTGACCCAAAACTCGAGTTTGGTGGGTTTTTGGCACTTTCATTTTCGGAGGAACGGTGCCGCAAAACTCACGTGGGAGGGCCGTTTTAACCACTGATGCACCAAAAAACTCACGGTTGAATCTTTCACAACGGACGCACCCAATCATCTCCGTTTGACCCAAAACTCATGTTTGGTGAGTTTTTGGCACTTTCATTTTCGGAGGAACGGTGCCGCAAAACTCGCGCAGGAGGGCCGTTTTAACCACTGATGCACTGAAAAACTCACGGTTGAATCTTTCGCAACGGACGCACCCAATCATCTCCGTTTGACCCAAAACTCATGTTTGGTGGGCTTTTGGCACTTTCATTTCTGATGCACCAAAACATGCAGTTGAATTTTTCACAACTGACGCACCCAATCATCTCCGTTTGACCCAAAACTCATGTTTGGTGGGTTTTGGCACTTTCATTTTCGGAGGAACTGTGCCGCAAAACTCGCTCGGGATGGCCATTTTTCTCACTGATTCATCAGAAACATGCAGTTGAATTTTTCACAACGGACCCACCCAATCATCTCCGTTTGACCCAAAACTCATGTTTGGTGGGCTTTTGGCACTTTCATTTCTGACGTAACGGTGCCACAAATCTCGCTCTGGCCGTTTTTCTCATAGATTCAAAAAAAAAACTCATATTTTAATTTTTCACAATGGTCGCACCCAATCATCCCCGTTTGACCCAAAACTCATGTTTGTTGGGGTTTTTTTAGCACTTTTGTTTCTGGTGGAACGGTGCCGCAAAACTCACATGGGAGGGTTGTTTCTCCCACTGATGCACCGAAAAATTCACGGCTGATTTTTTCACAACGGACGCACCCAATCATCTCCGTTTGACCCAAAACTCATGTTTGGTGGGTTTTTGGCACTTTCATTTTCGGAGGAACGGTGCCGCAAAACTCGCGCAGGAGGGCCGTTTTAACCACTGATGCTCCGAAAAACTCACGGTTGAATCTTTCGCAACGGACGCACCCAATCATCTCCGTTTGACCCAAAACTCATGTTTGGTGGGTTTTGGCACTTTCATTTTCGGAGGAACGGTGCCGCAAAACTCGCTCGGGATGGCCATTTTTCTCACTGATTCATCAAAAACATGCAGTTGAATTTTTCACAACGGATGCACCCAATCATCTCCGTTTGACCCAAAACTCATGTTTGGTGGGCTTTTGGCACTTTCATTTCTGAAGTAACGGTGCCGCAAATCTCGCTCTGGCCGTTTTTCTCATAGATTCAAAAAAAAACTCATAGTTTAATTTTTCACAATGGTCAAACCCAATCATCCCCGTTTGACCAAAAACTCATGTTTGGTGGGTTTTTTTGGCACTTTCGTTTCTGGTGGAACGGTGCCGCAAAACTCGCTCGGGATGGCCATTTTTCTCACTGATTCATCAGAAACATGCAGTTGAATCTTTCGCAACGAACGCACCCAATCATCTCCGTTTGACCCAAAACTCATATTTGGTGGGCTTTTGGCACTTTCATTTTTGGAGGAACGGTGCCGCAAAACTCGCTCGGGATGCACATTTTTCTCACTGATTCATCAAAAACATGCAGTTGAATTTTTCACAACGGACGCACCCAATCATCTCCGTTTGACCCAAAACTCAGGTTTGGTGGGTTTTTGGCACTTTCATTTTTGGAGGAACGGTGCCGCAAATCTCGCTCGGCATGGCCATTTTTCTCTCTGATTCATCAAAAACATGCAGTTGAATTTTTCACAACGGACGCACCAAATCATCTCCGTTTGACCCAAAACTCATGTTTGGTGGGTTTTTGGCACTTTCATTTTCGGAGGAACGGTGGCGCAAAACTCGCGCAGGAGGGCCGTTTTAACCACTGATGCACCGAAAAACTCACGGTTGAATCTTTCGCAACGGACGCACCCAATCATCTCTGTTTGACCCAAAACTCATGTTTGGTGGGTTTTGGCACTTTCATTTTCGGAGGAACGGTGCCGCAAAACTCGCTCGGTATGGCCATTTTTCAAACTGATTCATCAAAAACATGCAGTTGAATTTTTCACAACGGACGCACCCAATCATCTCCGTTTCACCCAAAACTCATGTTTGGTGGGCTTTTGGAACTTTCATTTTCGGAGGAACGGTGCCGCAAAACTGGCGCAGGAGGGCCGTTTTAACCACTGATGCACCGAAAAACTCACGGTTGAATCTTTCACAACGGACGCACCCAATCATCTCCGTTTGACCCAAAACTCAAGTTTGGTGGGTTTTGGCACTTTCATTTTCGGAGGAACGGTGCCGCAAAACTCGCTCGGGATGGCCATTGTTCTCACTGATTCATCAAAAACATGCAGTTGAATTTTTCACAACGGACGCACCCAATCATCTCCGTTTGACCCAAAACTCATGTTTGGTGGGTTTTTGGCACATTCATTTTCGGAGGAACGGTGCCGCAAAACTCGCGCAGGAGGGCCGTTTTAACCACTGATGCACCGAAAACCTCACGGTTGAATCTTTCACAACGGATGCACCCAATCATCTCAGTTTGACCCAAAACTCATGTTTGGTGGGTTTTGGCACTTTCATTTTCGGAGGAACGGTGCCGCAAAACTCGCTCGGGATGGCCATTTTTCAAACTGATTCATCAAAAACATGCAGTTGAATTTTTCACAACGGACGCACCCAATCATCTGCGTTTGACCCAAAACTCATGTTTGGTGGGCTTTTGGCACTTTCATTTCTGACGTAACGGTGTCGCAAATCTCGCTCTGGCCGTTTTTCTCATAGATTCAAAAAAACTCATAGTTTAATTTTTCACAACGGTCGCACCCAATCATCCCCGTTTGACCCAAAACTCATGTTTGGTGTGTTTTTTTTGGCACTTTCGCTTCTGATGGAATGGTGCCGCAAATCTCACGTGGGAGGGCTGTTTGTCCCACTGATGCACCGAAAAATTGACGGTTGAATTTTTCACAACGGACGCACCCAATCAACTCCGTTTGACCCAAAACTCATGTTTGGTGGGTTTTTGGCACTTTCATTTTCGGAGGAACGGTGCCGCAAAACTCGCTCGGGATGGCCATTTTTCTCACTGATTCATCAAAAACAGGCAGTTGAATTTTTCACAACAGACGCACCCAATCATCTCCGTTTGACCCAAAACTCATGTTTGGTGGGTTTTGGCACTTTCATTTTCGGAGGAACGGTGCCGCAAAACTCGCTCGGGATGGACATTTTTCTCACTGATTCATCAAAAACATGCAGTTGAATTTTTCACAACGGACGCACCCAATCATCTCCGTTTGACCCAAAACTCATGTTTGGTGGGTTTTTGGCACTTTCATTTTCGGAGGAACGGTGCCGCAAAACTCGCGCAGGAGGGCCGTTTTAACCACTGATGCACCGAAAAACTCACGGTTGAATCTTTCGCAACGGACGCACCCAATCATCTCCGTTTGACCCAAAATTCATGTTTGGTGGGTTTTTGGCACTTTCATTTTCGGAGGAACGGTGCCGCAAAACTCGCGCAGAAGGGCCGTTTTAACCACTGATGCACCGAAAAACTCGCGGTTGAATTTTTCACAACGGACGCACCCAATCATCTCCGTTTGACCCAAAACTCATGTTTGGTGGGTTTTTGGCACTTTCATTTTCGGAGGAACGGTGGCGCAAAACTCGCGCAGGAGGGCCGTTTTAACCACTGATGCACCGAAAAACTTACGGTTGAATCTTTCGCAACGGACGCACCCAATCATCTCCGTTTGACCCAAAACTCATGTTTGGTGGGTTTTGGCACTTTCATTTTCGGAGGAACGGTGCTGCAAAACTCGCTCGGGATGGCCATTTTTCTCACTGATTCATCAAAAACATGCAGTTGAATTTTTCACAACAGACGCACCCAATCATCTCCGTTTGACCCAAAACTCATGTTTGGTGGGTTTTAGCACTTTTATTTTCGGAGGAACGGTGCCGCAAAACTCGCTCGGGATGGACATTTTTCTCACTGATTCATCAAAAACATGCAGTTGAATTTTTCACAACGGACGCACCCAATCATCTCCGTTTGACCCAAAACTCATGTTTGGTGGGTTTTTGGCACTTTCATTTTCGGAAGAACGGTGCCGTAAAACTCGCGCAGGAGGGCCGTTTTAACCACTGATGCACCGAAAAACTCACGGTTGAATCTTTCGCAACGGACGCACCCAATCATCTCCGTTTGACCCAAAACTCATGTTTGGTGGGTTTTTGGCACTTTCATTTTCGGAAGAACGGTGCCGCAAAACTCGCGCAGAAGGGCCGTTTTAACCACTGATGCACCGAAAAACTCACGGTTGAATTTTTCACAACGGACGCACCCAATCATCTCCGTTTGACCCAAAACTCATGTTTGGTGGGTTTTTGGCACTTTCATTTTCGGAGGAACGGTGGCGCAACACTCGCGCAGGAGGGCCGTGTGAACCACTGATGCACCGAAAAACTCACGGTTGAATCTTTCGCAACGGACGCACCCAATCATCTCCGTTTTACCCAAAACTAATGTTTGGTGGGTTTTTGGCACTTTCATTTTCGGAGGAACGGTGCCGCAAAACTCGCTCGGGATGGCCATTTTTCTCACTGATTCATCAAAAACATGCAGTTGAATTTTTCACAACGGACGCACCCAATCATCTCCGTTTGACCCAAAACTCACGTTTGGTGGGTTTTTGGCACTTTCATTTTCGGAGGAACGGTGCCGCAAAACTCGCGTAGGAGGGCCGTTTTAACCACTGATGCACCGAAAAACTAACGGTTGAATCTTTCGCAACGGACGCACCCAATCATCTCCGTTTGACCCAAAACTCATGTTTGGTGGGTTTTGGCGCTTTCATTTTCGAAGGAACGGTGCCGCAAAACTCGCTCGGGATGGCCATTTTTCTCACTGATTCATCAGAAATATGCAGTTGAATTTTTCACAACGGACGCACCCAATCATATCCGTTTGACCCAAAACTCATGTTTGGTGGGCTTTTGGCACTTTCATTTCTGACGTAACGGTGCCGGAAATCTCGCTCTGACCGTTTTTCTCATAGATTCAAAAAAACTCATAGTTTAATTTTTCACAACGGTCACACCCAATCATCCCCGTTTGACCCAAAACTCATGTTTGGTGGGTCTTTTTGGCACTTTCGCTTCTGGTGGAACGGTGCCGCAAATCTCACGTGGGAGGGCTGTTTCTCCCACTGATGCACCGAAAAATTCACGGTTGAATTTTTCACAACGGACGCACCCAATCATCTCCGTTTGACCCAAAACTCATGTTTGGTGGGTTTTTGGCACTTTCATTTCCGGAGGAACGGTGCCGCAAAACTCGCGCAGGAGGGCCGTTTTAACCACTGATGCACCGAAAAACTCACGGTTGAATCTTTCGCAACGGACGCACCCAATCATCTCCGTTTGACCCAAAACTCATGTTTGGTGGGTTTTGGCACTTTCATTTTTGGAGGAACGGTGCCGCAAAATTCGATCGGGATGGCTATTTTTCTCACTGTTTCATCAAAAACATGCAGTTGAATTTTTCACAACGGACGCACCCAATCATCTCTGTTTGACCCAAAACTTATGTTTGGTGGGCTTTTGGTACTTTCATTTCTGACGTAATGGTGCCGCAAATCTCGCTCTGGCCGTTTTTCTCATAGATTAAAAAAACTAATAGTTTAATTTTTCACAACGGTCGCGCCCAATCATCCCCGTTTGACCCAAAAATCATGTTTGGTGGGTTTTTGGCACTTTCGTTTCTGATGGAACGGTGCCGCAAAACTCACGTGGGAGGGCTGTTTTTCCCACTGATGCACCAAAAAACTCACGGTTGAATTTTTCACAACGGACGCACCCAATCATCTCCGTTTGACCCAAAACTCATGTTTGGTGGGTTTTTGGCACTTTCATTTTCGGAGGAACGGTGCCGCAAAACTCGCGCAGGAGGGCCGTTTTAACCACTGATGCACCGAAAAACTCACGGTTGAATCTTTCGCAACGGACGCACCCAATCATCTCCGTTTGACCCAAAACTCATGTTTGGTGGGTTTTTGGCACTTTCATTTCCGGAGGAACGGTGCCGCAAAACTCGCGCAGGAGGGCCGTTTTAACCACTGATGCACCGAAAAACTCACGGTTGAATCTTTCACAACGGACGCACCCAATCACCTCCGTTTGACCCAAAACTCAAGTTTGGTGGGTTTTGGCACTTTCATTTTCGGAGGAACGGTGCCGCAAAACTCGCTCGGGATGGCCATTGTTCTCACTGATTCATCAAAAACATGCAGTTGAATTTTTCACAACGGACGCACCCAATCATCTCCGTTTGACCCAAAACTCATGTTTGGTGGGTTTTTGGCACATTCATTTTCGGAGGAACGGTGCCGCAAAACTCGCGCAGGAGGGCCGTTTTAACCACTGATGCACCGAAAACCTCACGGTTGAATCTTTCACAACAGACGCACCCAATCATCTCAGTTTGACCCAAAACTCATGTTTGGTGGGTTTTGGCACTTTCATTTTCGGAGGAACGGTGCTGCAAAACTCGCTCGGGATGGCCATTTTTCAAACTGATTCATCAAAAACATGCAGTTGAATTTTTCACAACGGACGCACCCAATCATCTGCGTTTGACCCAAAACTCATGTTTGGTGGGCTTTTGGCACTTTCATTTCTGACGTAACGGTGTCGCAAATCTCGCTCTGGCCGTTTTTCTCATAGATTCAAAAAAAACTCATAGTTTAACTTTTCACAACGGTCGCACCCAATCATCCCCGTTTGACCCAAAACTCATGTTTGGTGTGTTTTTTTGGCACTTTCGCTTCTGATGGAATGGTGCCGCAAATCTCACGTGGGAGGGCTGTTTGTCCCACTGATGCACCGAAAAATTCACGGTTGAATTTTTCACAACGGACGCACCCAATCAACTCCGTTTGACCCAAAACTCATGTTTGGTGGGTTTTTGGCACTTTCATTTTCGGAGGAACGGTGCCGCAAAACTCGCTCGGGATGGCCATTTTTCTCACTGATTCATCAAAAACAGGCAGTTGAATTTTTCACAACAGACGCACCCAATCATCTCCGTTTGACCCAAAACTCATGTTTGGTGGGTTTTGGCACTTTCATTTTCGGAGGAACGGTGCCGCAAAACTCGCTCGGGATGGACATTTTTCTCACTGATTCATCAAAAACATGCAGTTGAATTTTTCACAACGGACGCACCCAATCATCTCCGTTTGACCCAAAACTCATGTTTGGTGGGTTTTTGGCACTTTCATTTTCGGAGGAACGGTGCCGCAAAACTCGCGCAGGAGGGCCGTTTTAACCACTGATGCACCGAAAAACTCACGGTTGAATCTTTCGCAACGGACGCACCCAATCATCTCCGTTTGACCCAAAATTCATGTTTGGTGGGTTTTTGGCACTTTCATTTTCGGAGGAACGGTGCCGCAAAACTCGCGCAGAAGGGCCGTTTTAACCACTGATGCACCGAAAAACTCGCGGTTGAATTTTTCACAACGGACGCACCCAATCATCTCCGTTTGACCCAAAACTCATGTTTGGTGGGTTTTTGGCACTTTCATTTTCGGACGAACGGTGGCGCAAAACTCGCGCAGGAGGGCCGTTTTAACCACTGATGCACCGAAAAACTTACGGTTGAATCTTTCGCAACGGACGCACCCAATCATCTCCGTTTGACCCAAAACTCATGTTTGGTGGGTTTTGGCACTTTCATTTTCGGAGGAACGGTGCTGCAAAACTCGCTCGGGATGGCCATTTTTCTCACTGATTCATCAAAAACATGCAGTTGAATTTTTCACAACAGACGCACCCAATCATCTCCGTTTGACCCAAAACTCATGTTTGGTGGGTTTTAGCACTTTTATTTTCGGAGGAACGGTGCCGCAAAACTCGCTCGGGATGGACATTTTTCTCACTGATTCATCAAAAACATGCAGTTGAATTTTTCACAACGGACGCACCCAATCATCTCCGTTTGACCCAAAACTCATGTTTGGTGGGTTTTTGGCACTTTCATTTTCGGAAGAACGGTGCCGTAAAACTCGCGCAGGAGGGCCGTTTTAACCACTGATGCACCGAAAAACTCACGGTTGAATCTTTCGCAACGGACGCACCCAATCATCTCCGTTTGACCCAAAACTCATGTTTGGTGGGTTTTTGGCACTTTCATTTTCGGAAGAACGGTGCCGCAAAACTCGCGCAGAAGGGCCGTTTTAACCACTGATGCACCGAAAAACTCACGGTTGAATTTTTCACAACGGACGCACCCAATCATCTCCGTTTGACCCAAAACTCATGTTTGGTGGGTTTTTGGCACTTTCATTTTCGGAGGAACGGTGGCGCAACACTCGCGCAGGAGGGCCGTGTGAACCACTGATGCACCGAAAAACTCACGGTTGAATCTTTCGCAACGGTCGCGCCCAATCATCCCCGTTTGACCCAAAAATCATGTTTGGTGGGTTTTTGGCACTTTCGTTTCTGATGGAACGGTGCCGCAAAACTCACGTGGGAGGGCTGTTTTTCCCACTGATGCACCAAAAAACTCACGGTTGAATTTTTCACAACGGATGCACCCAATCATATCCGTTTGACCCAAAACTCATGTTTGGTGTGTTTTTGGCACTTTCATTTTCGGAGGAACGGTGCCGCAAAACTCGCGCAGGAGGGCCGTTTTAACCACTGATGCACCGAAAAACTCACGGTTGAATCTTTCGCAACGGACGCACCCAATCATCTCCGTTTGACCCAAAACTCATGTTTGGTGGGTTTTGGCACTTTCATTTTCGGAGGAACGGTGCCGCAAAACTTGCTCGGTATAGCCATTTTTCAAACTGATTCATCAAAAACATGCAGTTGAATTTTTCACAACGGACGCACCCAATCATCTCCGTTTGACCCAAAACTCATGTTTGGTGGGTTTTTAGCACTTTCATTTTCGGAGGAACGGTGCCGCAATACTCGCGCGGGAGGGCCGTTTTAACCACTGATGCACCGAAAAACTCACGGTTGAATCTTTCGCAACGGACGCACCCAATCATCTCCGTTTGACCCAAAACTCATGTTTGGTGGGTTTTGGCACTTTCATTTTTGGAGGAACGGTGCCGCAAAATTCGATCGGGATGGCTATTTTTCTCACTGTTTCATCAAAAACATGCAGTTGAATTTTTCACAACGGACGCACCCAATCATCTCTGTTTGACCCAAAACTTATGTTTGGTGGGCTTTTGGTACTTTCATTTCTGACGTAATGGTGCCGCAAATCTCGCTCTGGCCGTTTTTCTCATAGATTAAAAAAAACTAATAGTTTAATTTTTCACAACGGTCGCGCCCAATCATCCCCGTTTGACCCAAAAATCATGTTTGGTGGGTTTTTGGCACTTTCGTTTCTGATGGAACGGTGCCGCAAAACTCAAGTGGGAGGGCTGTTTTTCCCACTGATGCACCAAAAAACTCACGGTTGAATTTTTCACAACAAACGCACCCAATCATCTCCGTTTGACCCAAAACTCATGTTTGGTGTGTTTTTGGCACTTTCATTTTCGGAGGAACGGTGCCGCAAAACTCGCGCAGGAGGGCCGTTTTAACCACTGATGCACCGAAAAACTCACGGTTGAATCTTTCGCAACGGACGCAACCAATCATCTCCGTTTGACCCAAAACTCTTGTTTGGTGGGTTTTGGCACTTTCATTTTCGGAGGAACGGTGCCGCAAAACTCGCTCGGCATGGCCATTTTTCTCACTGATTCATCAAAAACATGCAGTTGAATTTTTCACAACGGACGCACCCAATCATCTCCGTTTGACCCAAAACTCATGTTTGGTGGGTTTTTGGCACATTCATTTTCGGAGGAACGGTGCCGCAAAACTCGCGCAGGAGGGCCGTTTTAACCACTGATGCACCGAAAAACTCATGGTTGAATCTTTCGCAACGGACGCACCCAATCATCTCCGTTTGACCCAAAACTCATGTTTCGTGTGTTTTTGGCACTTTTATTTTCGGAGGAACGGTGCCGAAAACTCGCGCAGGAGGGCCGTTTTGACCACTGATGCACCGAAAAACTCACGGTTGAATCTTTCGCAACGGACGCACCCAATCATCTCCGTTTTACCCAAAACTCATGTTTGGTGGGTTTTTGGCACTTTCATTTTCGGAGGAACGGTGCCGCAATACTCGCGCAGGAGGGCCGTTTTAACCACTGATGCACCGAAAAACTCACGGTTGAATCTTTCGCAACGGACGCACCCAATCATCTCCGTTTTACCCAAAACTCATGTTTGCTGGGTTTTTGGCACTTTTATTTTCGGAGGAACGGTGCCGCAATACTCGCGCAGGAGGGCCGTTTTAACCACTGATGCACCGAAAAACTCACGGTTGAATCTTTCGCAACGGACACACCCAATCATCTCCGTTTGACCCAAAACTCATGTTTGGTGGGTTTTGGCACTTTCATTTTCGGAGGAACGGTGCCGCAAAACTCGCTAGGGATGGCCATTTTTCTCACTGATTCATCAAAAACAAGCAGTTGAATTTTTCACAACGGACGCACCCAATCATCTCCGTTTGACCCAAAACTCATGTTTGGTGGGTTTTTGGCACTTTCATTTTCGGAGGAACGTTGGCGCAAAACTCGCGCAGGAGGGCCGTTTTAACCACTGATGCACCGAAAAACTCACGGTTGAATCTTTCGCAAAGGATGCACCCAATCATCTCCGTTTGACCCAAAACTCATGTTTGGTGGGTTTTGGCACTTTCATTTTCGGAGGAACGGTGCCGGAAAACTCGCTCGGGATGGACATTTTTCTCACTGATTCATCAAAAACATGCAGTTGAATTTGTCACAACGGACGCACCCAATCATCTCAGTTTGACCCAGAACTCATGTTTGGTGGGTTTTTGGCACTTTCATTTTCGGAGGAACGTTGGCGCAAAACTCGCGCAGGCCGTTTTAACCACTGATGCACCGAAAAACTCACGGTTGAATCTTTCGCAACGGACGCACCCAATCATCTCCGTTTGACCCAAAACTCATGTTTGGTGGGTTTTGGCACTTTCATTTTCGGAGGAACGGTGCCGCAAAACTCGCTCGGGATGGCCATTTTTCTCCCTGATTCATCAAAAACATGCAGTTGAATTTTTCACAACGGACGCACCCAATCATCTCCGTTTGACCCAAAACTCACGTTTGGTGGGTTTTTGGCACTTTCATTTTCGGAGGAACGGTGCCGCAAAACTCGCGTAGGAGGGCCGTTTTAACCACTGATGCACTGAAAAACTAACGGTTGAATCTTTCGCAACGGACGCACCCAATCATCTTCGTTTGACCCAAAACTCATGTTTGGTGGGTTTTGGCGCTTTCATTTTCGAAGGAACGGTGCCGCAAAACTCGCTCGGGATGGCCATTTTTCTCACTGATTCATCAGAAATATGCAGTTGAATTTTTCACAACGGACGCACCCAATCATATCCGTTTGACCCAAAACTCATGTTTGGTGGGCTTTTGGCACTTTCATTTCTGACGTAACGGTGCCGCAAATCTCGCTCTGACCGTTTTTCTCATAGATTCAAAAAAACTCATAGTTTAATTTTTCACAACGGTCACACCCAATCATCCCCGTTTGACCCAAAACTCATGTTTGGTGGGTCTTTTTGGCACTTTCGCTTCTGGTGGAACGGTGCCGCAAATCTCATGTGGGAGGGCTGTTTCTCCCACTGATGCACCGAAAAATTCACGGTTGAATTTTTCACAACGGACGCACCCAATCATCTCCGTTTGACCCAAAACTCATGTTTGGTGGGTTTTTGACACTTTCATTTTCGGAGGAACGGTGCCGCAATACTCGCGCAGGAGGGCCGTTTTAACCACTGATGCACCGAAAAACTCACGGTTGAATCTTTCGCAACGGACGCACCCAATCATCTCTGTTTGACCCAAAACTCATGTTTGGTGGGTTTTGGCACTTTCATTTTGGAGGAACGGTGCCGCAAAATTCGATCGGGATGGCTATTTTTCTCACTGTTTCATCAAAAACATGCAGTTGAATTTTTCACAACGGACGCACCCAATCATCTCTGTTTGACCCAAAACTTATGTTTGGTGGGCTTTTGGTACTTTCATTTCTGACGTAATGGTGCCGCAAATCTCGCTCTGGCCGTTTTTCTCATAGATTAAAAAAAACTAATAGTTTAATTTTTCACAACGGTCGCGCCCAATCATCCCCGTTTGACCCAAAAATCATGTTTGGTGGGTTTTTGGCACTTTCGTTTCTGATGGAACGGTGCCGCAAAACTCACGTGGGAGGGCTGTTTTTCCCACTGATGCACCAAAAAACTCACGGTTGAATTTTTCACAACGGACGCACCCAATCATATCCGTTTGACCCAAAACTCATGTTTGGTGTGTTTTTGGCACTTTCATTTTCGGAGGAACGGTGCCGCAAAACTCGCGCAGGAGGGCCGTTTTAACCACTGATGCACCGAAAAACTCACGGTTGAATCTTTCGCAACGGACGCACCCAATCATCTCCGTTTGACCCAAAACTCATGTTTGGTGGGTTTTGGCACTTTCATTTTCGGAGGAACGGTGCCGCAAAACTCGCTCGGCATGGCCATTTTTCTCACTGATTCATCAAAAACATGCAGTTGAATTTTTCACAACGGACGCACCCAATCATCTCCGTTTGACCCAAAACTCATGTTTGGTGGGTTTTTGGCACATTCATTTTCGGAGGAACGGTGCCGCAAAACTCGCGCAGGAGGGCCGTTTTAACCACTGATGCACCGAAAAACTCATGGTTGAATCTTTCGCAACGGACGCACCCAATCATCTCCGTTTGACCCAAAACTCATGTTTGGTGGGTTTTGGCACTTTCATTTTCGGAGGAACGGTGCCGCAAAACTCGCTCGGGATGGCCATTTTTCAAACTGATTCATCAAAAACATGCAGTTGAATTTTTCATAACGGACGCACCCAATCATCTCTGTTTGACCCAAAACACATGTTTGGTGGGCTTTTGGTACTTTCATTTCTGACGTAACGGTGCCGCAAATCTCGCTCTGGCCGTTTTTCTCATAGATTAAAAAAACTAATAGTTTAATTTTTCACAACGGTCGCACCAAATCATCCCCGTTTGACCCAAAACTCATGTTAGGTGGGTTTTTGGCACTTTCGTTTCTGATGGAACGGTGCCGCAAAACTCACGTGGGAGGGCTGTTTTTCCCACTGATGCACCGAAAAATTCACGGTTGAATTTTTCACAACGGACGCACCCAATCATCTCCGTTTGACCCAAAACTCATGTTTGGTGGGTTTTTGGCACTTTCATTTTCGGAGGAACGGTGGCGCAACACTCGCGCAGGAGGGCCGTGTTAACCACTGATGCACCGAAAAACTCACGGTTGAATCTTTCGCAACGGACGCACCCCATCATCTCCGTTTTACCCAAAACTCATGTTTGGTGGGTTTTTGGCACTTTCATTTTCGGAGAAACGGTGCCGCAAAACTCGCTCGGGATGGCCATTTTTCTCACTGATTCATCAAAAACATGCAGTTGAATTTTTCACAACGGACGCACCCAATCATCTCCGTTTGACCCAAAACTCACGTTTGGTGGGTTTTTGGCACTTTCATTTTCGGAGGAACGGTGCCGCAAAACTCGCGTAGGAGGGCCGTTTTAAACCATTGATGCACCGAAAAACTAACGGTTGAATCTTTCGCAACGGACGCACCCAATCATCTCCGTTTGACCCAAAACTCATGTTTGGTGGGTTTTGGCGCTTTCATTTTTGAAGGAACGGTGCCGCAAAACTCGCTCGGGATGGCCATTTTTCTCACTGATTCATCAGAAATATGCAGTTGAATTTTTCACAACGGACGCACCCAATCATATCCGTTTGACCCAAAACTCATGTTTGGTGGGCTTTTGGCACTTTCATTTCTGACGTAACGGTGCCGCAAATCTCGCTCTGACCGTTTTTCTCATAGATTCAAAAAAACTCATAGTTTAATTTTTCACAACGGTCACACCCAATCATCCCCGTTTGACCCAAAACTCATGTTTGGTGGGTCTTTTTGGCACTTTCGCTTCTGGTGGAACGGTGCCGCAAATCTCACGTGGGAGGGCTGTTTCTCCCACTGATGCACCGAAAAATTCACGGTTGAATTTTTCACAACGGACGCACCCAATCATCTCCGTTTGACCCAAAACTCATGTTTGGTGGGTTTTTGACACTTTCATTTTCGGAGGAACGGTGCCGCATTACTCGCGCAGGAGGGCCGTTTTAACCACTGATGCACCGAAAAACTCACGGTTGAATCTTTCGCAACGGACGCACCCAATCATCTCCGTTTGACCCAAAACTCATGTTTGGTGGGTTTTGGCACTTTCATTTTTGGAGGAACGGTGCCGCAAAACTCGCTCGGCATGGCCATTTTTCTCACTGATTCATCAAAAACATGCAGTTGAATTTTTCACAACGGACGCACCCAATCATCTCCGTTTGACCCAAAACTCATGTTTGGTGGGTTTTTGGCACATTCATTTTCGGAGGAACGGTGCCGCAAAACTCGCGCAGGAGGGCCGTTTTAACCACTGATGCACCGAAAAACTCATGGTTGAATCTTTCGCAACGGACGCACCCAATCATCTCCGTTTGACCCAAAACTCATGTTTGGTGGGTTTTGGCACTTTCATTTTCGGAGGAACGGTGCCGCAAAACTCGCTCGGGATGGCCATTTTTCAAACTGATTCATCAAAAACATGCAGTTGAATTTTTCATAACGGACGCACCCAATCATCTCTGTTTGACCCAAAACACATGTTTGGTGGGCTTTTGGTACTTTCATTTCTGACGTAACGGTGCCGCAAATCTCGCTCTGGCCGTTTTTCTCATAGATTAAAAAAACTAATAGTTTAATTTTTCACAACGGTCGCACCAAATCATCCCCGTTTGACCCAAAACTAATGTTAGGTGGGTTTTTGGCACTTTCGTTTCTGATGGAACGGTGCCGCAAAACTCACGTGGGAGGGCTGTTTTTCCCACTGATGCACCGAAAAATTCACGGTTGAATTTTTCACAACGGACGCACCCAATCATCTCCGTTTGACCCAAAACTCATGTTTGGTGGGTTTTTGGCACTTTCATTTTCGGAGGAACGGTGGCGCAACACTCGCGCAGGAGGGCCGTGTTAACCACTGATGCACCGAAAAACTCACGGTTGAATCTTTCGCAACGGACGCACCCCATCATCTCCGTTTTACCCAAAACTCATGTTTGGTGGGTTTTTGGCACTTTCATTTTCGGAGAAACGGTGCCGCAAAACTCGCTCGGGATGGCCATTTTTCTCACTGATTCATCAAAAACATGCAGTTGAATTTTTCACAATGGACGCACCCAATCATCTCCGTTTGACCCAAAACTCACGTTTGGTGGGTTTTTGGCACTTTCATTTTCGGAGGAACGGTGCCGCAAAACTCGCGTAGGAGGGCCGTTTTAACCACTGATGCACCGAAAAACTAACGGTTGAATCTTTCGCAACGGACGCACCCAATCATCTCCGTTTGACCCAAAACTCATGTTTGGTGGGTTTTGGCGCTTTCATTTTTGAAGGAACGGTGCCGCAAAACTCGCTCGGGATGGCCATTTTTCTCACTGATTCATCAGAAATATGCAGTTGAATTTTTCACAACGGACGCACCCAATCATATCCGTTTGACCCAAAACTCATGTTTGGTGGGCTTTTGGCACTTTCATTTCTGACATAACGGTGCCGCAAATCTCGCTCTGACCGTTTTTCTCATAGATTCAAAAAAACTCATAGTTTAATTTTTCACAACGGTCACACCCAATCATCCCCGTTTGACCCAAAACTCATGTTTGGTGGGTCTTTTTGGCACTTTCGCTTCTGGTGGAACGGTGCCGCAAATCTCACGTGGGAGGGCTGTTTCTCCCACTGATGCACCGAAAAATTCACGGTTGAATTTTTCACAACGGACGCACCCAATCATCTCCGTTTGACCCAAAACTCATGTTTGGTGGGTTTTTGACACTTTCATTTTCGGAGGAACGGTGCCGCAATACTCGCGCAGGAGGGCCGTTTTAACCACTGATGCACCGAAAAACTCACGGTTGAATCTTTCGCAACGGACGCACCCAATCATCTCCGTTTGACCCAAAACTCATGTTTGGTGGGTTTTGGCACTTTCATTTTTGGAGGAACGGTGCCGCAAAATTCGATCGGGATGGCTATTTTTCTCACTGTTTCATCAAAAACATGCAGTTGAATTCTTCACAACGGACGCACCCAATCATCTCTGTTTGACCCAAAACTTATGTTTGGTGGGCTTTTGGTACTTTCATTTCTGACGTAATGGTGCCGCAAATCTCGCTCTGGCCGTTTTTCTCATAGATTAAAAAAAACTAATAGTTTAATTTTTCACAACGGTCGCGCCCAATCATCCCCGTTTGACCCAAAAATCATGTTTGGTGGGTTTTTGGCACTTTCGTTTCTGATGGAACGGTGCCGCAAAACTCACGTGGGAGGGCTGTTTTTCCCACTGATGCACCAAAAAACTCACGGTTGAATTTTTCACAACGGACGCACCCAATCATATCCGTTTGACCCAAAACTCATGTTTGGTGTGTTTTTGGCACTTTCATTTTCGGAGGAACGGTGCCGCAAAACTCGCGCAGGAGGGCCGTTTTAACCACTGATGCACCGAAAAACTCACGGTTGAATCTTTCGCAACGGACGCACCCAATCATCTCCGTTTGACCCAAAACTCATGTTTGGTGGGTTTTGGCACTTTCATTTTCGGAGGAACGGTGCCGCAAAACTCGCTCGGCATGGCCATTTTTCTCACTGATTCATCAAAAACATGCAGTTGAATTTTTCACAACGGACGCACCCAATCATCTCCGTTTGACCCAAAACTCATGTTTGGTGGGTTTTTGGCACATTCATTTTCGGAGGAACGGTGCCGCAAAACTCGCGCAGGAGGGCCGTTTTAACCACTGATGCACCGAAAAACTCATGGTTGAATCTTTCGCAACGGACGCACCCAATCATCTCCGTTTGACCCAAAACTCATGTTTGGTGGGTTTTGGCACTTTCATTTTCGGAGGAACGGTGCCGCAAAACTCGCTCGGGATGGCCATTTTTCAAACTGATTCATCAAAAACATGCAGTTGAATTTTTCATAACGGACGCACCCAATCATCTCTGTTTGACCCAAAACACATGTTTGGTGGGCTTTTGGTACTTTCATTTCTGACGTAACGGTGCCGCAAATCTCGCTCTGGCCGTTTTTCTCATAGATTAAAAAAACTAATAGTTTAATTTTTCACAACGGTCGCACCAAATCATCCCCGTTTGACCCAAAACTCATGTTAGGTGGGTTTTTGGCACTTTCGTTTCTGATGGAACGGTGCCGCAAAACTCACGTGGGAGGGCTGTTTTTCCCACTGATGCACCGAAAAATTCACGGTTGAATTTTTCACAACGGACGCACCCAATCATCTCCGTTTGACCCAAAACTCATGTTTGGTGGGTTTTTGGCACTTTCATTTTCGGAGGAACGGTGGCGCAACACTCGCGCAGGAGGGCCGTGTTAACCACTGATGCACCGAAAAACTCACGGTTGAATCTTTCGCAACGGACGCACCCAATCATCTCCGTTTTACCCAAAACTCATGTTTGGTGGGTTTTTGGCACTTTCATTTTCGGAGGAACGGTGCCGCAAAACTCGCTCGGGATGGCCATTTTTCTCACTGATTCATCAAAAACATGCAGTTGAATTTTTCACAACGGACGCACCCAATCATCTCCGTTTGACCCAAAACTCACGTTTGGTGGGTTTTTGGCACTTTCATTTTCGGAGGAACTGTGCCGCAAAACTCGCGTAGGAGGGCCGTTTTAACCACTGATGCACCGAAAAACTAACGGTTGAATCTTTCGCAACGGACGCACCCAATCATCTCCGTTTGACCCAAAACTCATGTTTGGTGGGTTTTGGCGCTTTCATTTTTGAAGGAACGGTGCCGCAAAACTCGCTCGGGATGGCCATTTTTCTCACTGATTCATCAGAAATATGCAGTTGAATTTTTCACAACGGACGCACCCAATCATATCCGTTTGACCCAAAACTCATGTTTGGTGGGCTTTTGGCACTTTCATTTCTGACGTAACGGTGCCGCAAATCTCGCTCTGACCGTTTTTCTCATAGATTCAAAAAAACTCATAGTTTAATTTTTCACAACGGTCACACCCAATCATCCCCGTTTGACCCAAAACTCATGTTTGGTGGGTCTTTTTGGCACTTTCGCTTCTGGTGGAACGGTGCCGCAAATCTCACGTGGGAGGGCTGTTTCTCCCACTGATGCACCGAAAAATTCACGGTTGAATTTTTCACAACGGACGCACCCAATCATCTCCGTTTGACCCAAAACTCATGTTTGGTGGGTTTTTGACACTTTCATTTTCGGAGGAACGGTGCCGCATTACTCGCGCAGGAGGGCCGTTTTAACCACTGATGCACCGAAAAACTCACGGTTGAATCTTTCGCAACGGACGCACCCAATCATCTCCGTTTGACCCAAAACTCATGTTTGGTGGGTTTTGGCACTTTCATTTTTGGAGGAACGGTGCCGCAAAACTCGCTCGGCATGGCCATTTTTCTCACTGATTCATCAAAAACATGCAGTTGAATTTTTCACAACGGACGCACCCAATCATCTCCGTTTGACCCAAAACTCATGTTTGGTGGGTTTTTGGCACATTCATTTTCGGAGGAACGGTGCCGCAAAACTCGCGCAGGAGGGCCGTTTTAACCACTGATGCACCGAAAAACTCATGGTTGAATCTTTCGCAACGGACGCACCCAATCATCTCCGTTTGACCCAAAACTCATGTTTGGTGGGTTTTGGCACTTTCATTTTCGGAGGAACGGTGCCGCAAAACTCGCTCGGGATGGCCATTTTTCAAACTGATTCATCAAAAACATGCAGTTGAATTTTTCATAACGGACGCACCCAATCATCTCTGTTTGACCCAAAACACATGTTTGGTGGGCTTTTGGTACTTTCATTTCTGACGTAACGGTGCCGCAAATCTCGCTCTGGCCGTTTTTCTCATAGATTAAAAAAACTAATAGTTTAATTTTTCACAACGGTCGCACCAAATCATCCCCGTTTGACCCAAAACTCATGTTAGGTGGGTTTTTGGCACTTTCGTTTCTGATGGAACGGTGCCGCAAAACTCACGTGGGAGGGCTGTTTTTCCCACTGATGCACCGAAAAATTCACGGTTGAATTTTTCACAACGGACGCACCCAATCATCTCCGTTTGACCCAAAACTCATGTTTGGTGGGTTTTTGGCACTTTCATTTTCGGAGGAACGGTGGCGCAACACTCGCGCAGGAGGGCCGTGTTAACCACTGATGCACCGAAAAACTCACGGTTGAATCTTTCGCAACGGACGCACCCCATCATCTCCGTTTTACCCAAAACTCATGTTTGGTGGGTTTTTGGCACTTTCATTTTCGGAGAAACGGTGCCGCAAAACTCGCTCGGGATGGCCATTTTTCTCACTGATTCATCAAAAACATGCAGTTGAATTTTTCACAATGGACGCACCCAATCATCTCCGTTTGACCCAAAACTCACGTTTGGTGGGTTTTTGGCACTTTCATTTTCGGAGGAACGGTGCCGCAAAACTCGCGTAGGAGGGCCGTTTTAACCACTGATGCACCGAAAAACTAACGGTTGAATCTTTCGCAACGGACGCACCCAATCATCTCCGTTTGACCCAAAACTCATGTTTGGTGGGTTTTGGCGCTTTCATTTTTGAAGGAACGGTGCCGCAAAACTCGCTCGGGATGGCCATTTTTCTCACTGATTCATTAGAAATATGCAGTTGAATTTTTCACAACGGACGCACCCAATCATATCCGTTTGACCCAAAACTCATGTTTGGTGGGCTTTTGGCACTTTCATTTCTGACGTAACGGTGCCGCAAATCTCGCTCTGACCGTTTTTCTCATAGATTCAAAAAAACTCATAGTTTAATTTTTCACAACGGTCACACCCAATCATCCCCGTTTGACCCAAAACTCATGTTTGGTGGGTCTTTTTGGCACTTTCGCTTCTGGTGGAACGGTGCCGCAAATCTCACGTGGGAGGGCTGTTTCTCCCACTGATGCACCGAAAAATTCACGGTTGAATTTTTCACAACGGACGCACCCAATCATCTCCGTTTGACCCAAAACTCATGTTTGGTGGGTTTTTGACACTTTCATTTTCGGAGGAACGGTGCCGCAATACTCGCGCAGGAGGGCCGTTTTAACCACTGATGCACCGAAAAACTCACGGTTGAATCTTTCGCAACGGACGCACCCAATCATCTCCGTTTGACCCAAAACTCATGTTTGGTGGGTTTTGGCACTTTCATTTTTGGAGGAACGGTGCCGCAAAATTCGATCGGGATGGCTATTTTTCTCACTGTTTCATCAAAAACATGCAGTTGAATTCTTCACAACGGACGCACCCAATCATCTCTGTTTGACCCAAAACTTATGTTTGGTGGGCTTTTGGTACTTTCATTTCTGACGTAATGGTGCCGCAAATCTCGCTCTGGCCGTTTTTCTCATAGATTAAAAAAAACTAATAGTTTAATTTTTCACAACGGTCGCGCCCAATCATCCCCGTTTGACCCAAAAATCATGTTTGGTGGGTTTTTGGCACTTTCGTTTCTGATGGAACGGTGCCGCAAAACTCACGTGGGAGGGCTGTTTTTCCCACTGATGCACCAAAAAACTCACGGTTGAATTTTTCACAACGGACGCACCCAATCATATCCGTTTGACCCAAAACTCATGTTTGGTGTGTTTTTGGCACTTTCATTTTCGGAGGAACGGTGCCGCAAAACTCGCGCAGGAGGGCCGTTTTAACCACTGATGCACCGAAAAACTCACGGTTGAATCTTTCGCAACGGACGCACCCAATCATCTCCGTTTGACCCAAAACTCATGTTTGGTGGGTTTTGGCACTTTCATTTTCGGAGGAACGGTGCCGCAAAACTCGCTCGGCATGGCCATTTTTCTCACTGATTCATCAAAAACATGCAGTTGAATTTTTCACAACGGACGCACCCAATCATCTCCGTTTGACCCAAAACTCATGTTTGGTGGGTTTTTGGCACATTCATTTTCGGAGGAACGGTGCCGCAAAACTCGCGCAGGAGGGCCGTTTTAACCACTGATGCACCGAAAAACTCATGGTTGAATCTTTCGCAACGGACGCACCCAATCATCTCCGTTTGACCCAAAACTCATGTTTGGTGGGTTTTGGCACTTTCATTTTCGGAGGAACGGTGCCGCAAAACTCGCTCGGGATGGCCATTTTTCAAACTGATTCATCAAAAACATGCAGTTGAATTTTTCATAACGGACGCACCCAATCATCTCTGTTTGACCCAAAACACATGTTTGGTGGGCTTTTGGTACTTTCATTTCTGACGTAACGGTGCCGCAAATCTCGCTCTGGCCGTTTTTCTCATAGATTAAAAAAACTAATAGTTTGATTTTTCACAACGGTCGCACCAAATCATCCCCGTTTGACCCAAAACTCATGTTAGGTGGGTTTTTGGCACTTTCGTTTCTGATGGAACGGTGCCGCAAAACTCACGTGGAAGGGCTGTTTTTCCCACTGATGCACCGAAAAATTCACGGTTGAATTTTTCACAACGGACGCACCCAATCATCTCCGTTTGACCCAAAACTCATGTTTGGTGGGTTTTTGGCACTTTCATTTTCGGAGGAACGGTGGCGCAACACTCGCGCAGGAGGGCCGTGTTAACCACTGATGCACCGAAAAACTCACGGTTGAATCTTTCGCAACGGACGCACCCAATCATCTCCGTTTTACCCAAAACTCATGTTTGGTGGGTTTTTGGCACTTTCATTTTCGGAGGAACGGTGCCGCAAAACTCGCTCGGGATGGCCATTTTTCTCACTGATTCATCAAAAACATGCAGTTGAATTTTTCACAACGGACGCACCCAATCATCTCCGTTTGACCCAAAACTCACGTTTGGTGGGTTTTTGGCACTTTCATTTTCGGAGGAACTGTGCCGCAAAACTCGCGTAGGAGGGCCGTTTTAACCACTGATGCACCGAAAAACTAACGGTTGAATCTTTCGCAACGGACGCACCCAATCATCTCCGTTTGACCCAAAACTCATGTTTGGTGGGTTTTGGCGCTTTCATTTTTGAAGGAACGGTGCCGCAAAACTCGCTCGGGATGGCCATTATTCTCACTGATTCATCAGAAATATGCAGTTGAATTTTTCACAACGGACGCACCCAATCATATCCGTTTGACCCAAAACTCATGTTTGGTGGGCTTTTGGCACTTTCATTTCTGACGTAACGGTGCCGCAAATCTCGCTCTGACCGTTTTTCTCATAGATTCAAAAAAACTCATAGTTTAATTTTTCACAACGGTCACACCCAATCATCCCCGTTTGACCCAAAACTCATGTTTGGTGGGTCTTTTTGGCACTTTCGCTTCTGGTGGAACGGTGCCGCAAATCTCACGTGGGAGGGCTGTTTCTCCCACTGATGCACCGAAAAATTCACGGTTGAATTTTTCGCAACGGACGCACCCAATCATCTCCGTTTGACCCAAAACTCATGTTTGGTGGGTTTTTGACACTTTCATTTTCGGAGGAACGGTGCCGCAATACTCGCGCAGGAGGGCTGTTTTAACCACTGATGCACCGAAAAACTCACGGTTGAATCTTTCGCAACGGACGCACCCAATCATCTCCGTTTGACCCAAAACTCATGTTTGGTGGGTTTTGGCACTTTCATTTTTGGAGGAACGGTGCCGCAAAATTCGATCGGGATGGCTATTTTTCTCACTGTTTCATCAAAAACATGCAGTTGAATTTTTCACAACGGACGCATCCAATCATCTCTGTTTGACCCAAAACTTATGTTTGGTGGGCTTTTGGTACTTTCATTTCTGACGTAATGGTGCCGCAAATCTCGCTCTGGCCGTTTTTCTCATAGATTAAAAAAACTAATAGTTTAATTTTTCACAACGGTCGCGCCCAATCATCCCCGTTTGACCCAAAAATCATGTTTGGTGGGTTTTTGGCACTTTCGTTTCTGATGGAACGGTGCAGCAAAACTCACGTGGGAGGGCTGTTTTTCCCACTGATGCACCAAAAAACTCACGGTTGAATTTTTCACAACGGACGCACCCAATCATCTCCGTTTGACCCAAAACTCATGTTTGGTGTGTTTTTGGCACTTTCATTTTCGGAGGAACGGTGCCGCAAAACTCGCGCAGGAGGGCCGTTTTAACCACTGATGCACCGAAAAACTCACGGTTGAATCTTTCGCAACGGACGCACCCAATCATCTCCGTTTGACCCAAAACTCATGTTTGGTGGGTTTTGGCACTTTCATTTTCGGAGGAACGGTGCCGCAAAACTCGCTCGGCATGGCCATTTTTCTCACTGATTCATCAAAAACATGCAGTTGAATTTTTCACAACGGACGCACCCAATCATCTCCGTATGACCCAAAACTCATGTTTGGTGGGTTTTTGGCACATTCATTTTCAGAGGAACGGTGCCGCAAAACTCGCGCAGGAGGGCCGTTTTAACCACTGATGCACCGAAAAACTCATGGTTGAATCTTTCGCAACGGACGCACCCAATCATCTCCGTTTGACCCAAAACTCATGTTTGGTGGGTTTTGGCACTTTCATTTTCGGAGGAACGGTGCCGCAAAACTCGCTCGGGATGGCCATTTTTCAAACTGATTCATCAAAAACATGCAGTTGAATTTTTCATAACGGACGCACCCAATCATCTCTGTTTGACCCAAAACAAATGTTTGGTGGGCTTTTGGTACTTTCATTTCTGACGTAACGGTGCCGCAAATCTCGCTCTGGCCGTTTTTCTCATAGATTAAAAAAACTAATAGTTTAATTTTTCACAACGGTCGCACCAAATCATCCCCGTTTGACCCAAAACTCATGTTAGGTGGGTTTTTGGCACTTTTGTTTCTGATGGAACGGTGCCGCAAAACTCACGTGGGAGGGCTGTTTTTCCCATTGATGCACCGAAAAATTCACGGTTGAATTTTTCACAACGGACGCACCCAATCATCTCCGTTTGACCCAAAACTCATGTTTGGTGGGTTTTTGGCACTTTCATTTTCGGAGGAACGGTGGCGCAACACTCGCGCAGGAGGGCCGTGTTAACCACTGATGCACCGAAAAACTCACGGTTGAATCTTTCGCAACGGACGCACCCAATCATCTCCGTTTTACCCAAAACTCATGTTTGGTGGGTTTTTGGCACTTTCATTTTCGGAGGAACGGTGCCGCAAAACTCGCTCGGGATGGCCATTTTTCTCACTGATTCATCAAAAACATGCAGTTGAATTTTTCACAACGGACGCACCCAATCATCTCCGTTTGACCCAAAACTCACGTTTGGTGGGTTTTTGGCACTTTCATTTTCGGAGGAACGGTGTCGCAAAACTCGCGTAGGAGGGCCGTTTTAACCACTGATGCACCGAAAAACTAACGGTTGAATCTTTCGCAACGGACGCACCCAATCATCTCCGTTTGACCCAAAACTCATGTTTGGTGGGTTTTGGCGCTTTCATTTTTGAAGGAACGGTGCCGCAAAACTCGCTCGGGATGGCCATTTTTCTCACTGATTCATCAGAAATATGCAGTTGAATTTTTCACAACGGACGCACCCAATCATATCCGTTTGACCCAAAACTCATGTTTGGTGGGCTTTTGGCACTTTCATTTCTGACGTAACGGTGCCGCAAATCTCGCTCTGACCGTTTTTCTCATAGATTCAAAAAAACTCATAGTTTAATTTTTCACAACGGTCACACCCAATCATCCCCGTTTGACCCAAAACTCATGTTTGGTGGGTCTTTTTGGCACTTTCACTTCTGGTGGAACGGTGCCGCAAATCTCACGTGGGAGGGCTGTTTCTCCCACTGATGCACCGAAAAATTCACGGTTGAATTTTTCACAACGGACGCACCCAATCATCTCCGTTTGACCCAAAACTCATGTTTGGTGGGTTTTTGGCACTTTCATTTTCGGAGGAACGGTGCCGCAATACTCGCGCAGGAGGGCCGTTTTAACCACTGATGCACCGAAAAACTCACGGTTGAATCTTTCGCAACGGACGCACCCAATCATCTCTGTTTGACCCAAAACTCATGTTTGGTGGGTTTTGGCACTTTCATTTTTGGAGGAACGGTGCCGCAAAATTCGATCGGGATGGCTATTTTTCTCACTGTTTCATCAAAAACATGCAGTTGAATTTTTCACTTTTTCACAACGGACGCACTCAATCATCTCTGTTTGACCCAAAACTTATGTTTGGTGGGCTTTTGGTACTTTCATTTCTGACGTAATGGTGCCGCAAATCTCGCTCTGGCCGTTTTTCTCATAGATTAAAAAAAACTAATAGTTTAATTTTTCACAACGGTCGCGCCCAATCATCCCCGTTTGACCCAAAAATCATGTTTGGTGGGTTTTTGGCACTTTCGTTTCTGATGGAACGGTGCCGCAAAACTCACGTGGGAGGGCTGTTTTTCCCACTGATGCACCAAAAAACTCACGGTTGAATTTTTCACAACGGATGCACCCAATCATATCCGTTTGACCCAAAACTCATGTTTGGTGTGTTTTTGGCACTTTCATTTTCGGAGGAACGGTGCCGCAAAACTCGCGCAGGAGGGCCGTTTTAACCACTGATGCACCGAAAAACTCACGGTTGAATCTTTCGCAACGGACGCACCCAATCATCTCCGTTTGACCCAAAACTCATGTTTGGTGGGTTTTGGCACTTTCATTTTCGGAGGAACGGTGCCGCAAAACTCGCTCGGCATGGCCATTTTTCTCACTGATTCATCAAAAACATGCAGTTGAATTTTTCACAACGGACGCACCCAATCATCTCCGTTTGACCCAAAACTCATGTTTGGTGGGTTTTTGGCACATTCATTTTCGGAGGAACGGTGCCGCAAAACTCGCGCAGGAGGGCCGTTTTAACCACTGATGCACCGAAAAACTCATGGTTGAATCTTTCGCAACGGACGCACCCAATCATCTCCGTTTGACCCAAAACTCATGTTTGGTGGGTTTTGGCACTTTCATTTTCGGAGGAACGGTGCCGCAAAACTCGCTCGGGATGGCCATTTTTCAAACTGATTCATCAAAAACATGCAGTTGAATTTTTCATAACGGACGCACCCAATCATCTCTGTTTGACCCAAAACACATGTTTGGTGGGCTTTTGGTACTTTCATTTCTGACGTAACGGTGCCGCAAATCTCGCTCTGGCCGTTTTTCTCATAGATTAAAAAAACTAATAGTTTAATTTTTCACAACGGTCGCACCAAATCATCCCCGTTTGACCCAAAACTCATGTTAGGTGGGTTTTTGGCACTTTCGTTTCTGATGGAACGGTGCCGCAAAACTCACGTGGGAGGGCTGTTTTTCCCACTGATGCACCGAAAAATTCACGGTTGAATTTTTCACAACGGACGCACCCAATCATCTCCGTTTGACCCAAAACTCATGTTTGGTGGGTTTTTGGCACTTTCATTTTCGGAGGAACGGTGGCGCAACACTCGCGCAGGAGGGCCGTGTTAACCACTGATGCACCGAAAAACTCACGGTTGAATCTTTCGCAACGGACGCACCCAATCATCTCCGTTTTACCCAAAACTCATGTTTGGTGGGTTTTTGGCACTTTCATTTTCGGAGGAACGGTGCCGCAAAACTCGCTCGGGATGGCCATTTTTCTCACTGATTCATCAAAAACATGCAGTTGAATTTTTCACAACGGACGCACCCAATCATCTCCGTTTGACCCAAAACTCACGTTTGGTGGGTTTTTGGCACTTTCATTTTCGGAGGAACTGTGCCGCAAAACTCGCGTAGGAGGGCCGTTTTAACCACTGATGCACCGAAAAACTAACGGTTGAATCTTTCGCAACGGACGCACCCAATCATCTCCGTTTGACCCAAAACTCATGTTTGGTGGGTTTTGGCGCTTTCATTTTTGAAGGAACGGTGCCGCAAAACTCGCTCGGGATGGCCATTTTTCTCACTGATTCATCAGAAATATGCAGTTGAATTTTTCACAACGGACGCACCCAATCATATCCGTTTGACCCAAAACTCATGTTTGGTGGGCTTTTGGCACTTTCATTTCTGACGTAACGGTGCCGCAAATCTCGCTCTGACCGTTTTTCTCATAGATTCAAAAAAACTCATAGTTTAATTTTTCACAACGGTCACACCCAATCATCCCCGTTTGACCCAAAACTCATGTTTGGTGGGTCTTTTTGGCACTTTCGCTTCTGGTGGAACGGTGCCGCAAATCTCACGTGGGAGGGCTGTTTCTCCCACTGATGCACCGAAAAATTCACGGTTGAATTTTTCGCAACGGACGCACCCAATCATCTCCGTTTGACCCAAAACTCATGTTTGGTGGGTTTTTGACACTTTCATTTTCGGAGGAACGGTGCCGCAATACTCGCGCAGGAGGGCTGTTTTAACCACTGATGCACCGAAAAACTCACGGTTGAATCTTTCGCAACGAACGCACCCAATCATCTCCGTTTGACCCAAAACTCATGTTTGGTGGGTTTTGGCACTTTCATTTTTGGAGGAACGGTGCCGCAAAATTCGATCGGGATGGCTATTTTTCTCACTGTTTCATCAAAAACATGCAGTTGAATTTTTCACAACGGACGCACCCAATCATCTCTGTTTGACCCAAAACTTATGTTTGGTGGGCTTTTGGTACTTTCATTTCTGACGTAATGGTGCCGCAAATCTCGCTCTGGCCGTTTTTCTCATAGATTAAAAAAACTAATAGTTTAATTTTTCACAACGGTCGCGCCCAATCATCCCCGTTTGACCCAAAAATCATGTTTGGTGGGTTTTTGGCACTTTCGTTTCTGATGGAACGGTGCCGCAAAACTCACGTGGGAGGGCTGTTTTTCCCACTGATGCACCAAAAAACTCACGGTTGAATTTTTCACAACGGACGCACCCAATCATCTCCGTTTGACCCAAAACTCATGTTTGGTGTGTTTTTGGCACTTTCATTTTCGGAGGAACGGTGCCGCAAAACTCGCGCAGGAGGGCCGTTTTAACCACTGATGCACCGAAAAACTCACGGTTGAATCTTTCGCAACGGACGCACCCAATCATCTCCGTTTGACCCAAAACTCATGTTTGGTGGGTTTTGGCACTTTCATTTTCGGAGGAACGGTGCCGCAAAACTCGCTCGGCATGGCCATTTTTCTCACTGATTCATCAAAAACATGCAGTTGAATTTTTCACAACGGACGCACCCAATCATCTCCGTATGACCCAAAACTCATGTTTGGTGGGTTTTTGGCACATTCATTTTCGGAGGAACGGTGCCGCAAAACTCGCGCAGGAGGGCCGTTTTAACCACTGATGCACCGAAAAACTCATGGTTGAATCTTTCGCAACGGACGCACCCAATCATCTCCGTTTGACCCAAAACTCATGTTTGGTGGGTTTTGGCACTTTCATTTTCGGAGGAACGGTGCCGCAAAACTCGCTCGGGATGGCCATTTTTCAAACTGATTCATCAAAAACATGCAGTTGAATTTTTCATAACGGACGCACCCAATCATCTCTGTTTGACCCAAAACACATGTTTGGTGGGCTTTTGGTACTTTCATTTCTGACGTAACGGTGCCGCAAATCTCGCTCTGGCCGTTTTTCTCATAGATTAAAAAAACTAATAGTTTAATTTTTCACAACGGTCGCACCAAATCATCCCCGTTTGACCCAAAACTCATGTTAGGTGGGTTTTTGGCACTTTTGTTTCTGATGGAACAGTGCCGCAAAACTCACGTGGGAGGGCTGTTTTTCCCACTGATGCACCGAAAAATTCACGGTTGAATTTTTCACAACGGACGCACCCAATCATCTCCGTTTGACCCAAAACTCATGTTTGGTGGGTTTTTGGCACTTTCATTTTCGGAGGAACGGTGGCGCAACACTCGCGCAGGAGGGCCGTGTTAACCACTGATGCACCGAAAAACTCACGGTTGAATCTTTCGCAACGGACGCACCCAATCATCTCCGTTTTACCCAAAACTCATGTTTGGTGGGTTTTTGGCACTTTCATTTTCGGAGGAACGGTGCCGCAAAACTCGCTCGGGATTGCCATTTTTCTCACTGATTCATCAAAAACATGCAGTTGAATTTTTCACAACGGACGCACCCAATCATCTCCGTTTGACCCAAAACTCACGTTTGGTGGGTTTTTGGCACTTTCATTTTCGGAGGAACGGTGTCGCAAAACTCGCGTAGGAGGGCCGTTTTAACCACTGATGCACCGAAAAACTAACGGTTGAATCTTTCGCAACGGACGCACCCAATCATCTCCGTTTGACCCAAAACTCATGTTTGGTGGGTTTTGGCGCTTTCATTTTTAAAGGAACGGTGCCGCAAAACTCGCTCGGGATGGCCATTTTTCTCACTGATTCATCAGAAATATGCAGTTGAATTTTTCACAACGGACGCACCCAATCATATCCGTTTGACCCAAAACTCATGTTTGGTGGGCTTTTGGCACTTTCATTTCTGACGTAACGGTGCCGCAAATCTCGCTCTGACCGTTTTTCTCATAGATTCAAAAAAACTCATAGTTTAATTTTTCACAACGGTCACACCCAATCATCCCCGTTTGACCCAAAACTCATGTTTGGTGGGTCTTTTTGGCACTTTCGCTTCTGGTGGAACGGTGCCGCAAATCTCACGTGGGAGGGCTGTTTCTCCCACTGATGCACCGAAAAATTCACGGTTGAATTTTTCACAACGGACGCACCCAATCATCTCCGTTTGACCCAAAACTCATGTTTGGTGGGTTTTTGGCACTTTCATTTTCGGAGGAACGGTGCCGCAATACTCGCGCAGGAGGGCCGTTTTAACCACTGATGCACCGAAAAACTCACGGTTGAATCTTTCGCAACGGACGCACCCAATCATCTCTGTTTGACCCAAAACTCATGTTTGGTGGGTTTTGGCACTTTCATTTTTGGAGGAACGGTGCCGCAAAATTCGATCGGGATGGCTATTTTTCTCACTGTTTCATCAAAAACATGCAGTTGAATTTTTCACAACGGACGCACCCAATCATCTCTGTTTGACCCAAAACTTATGTTTGGTGGGCTTTTGGTACTTTCATTTCTGACGTAATGGTGCCGCAAATCTCGCTCTGGCCGTTTTTCTCATAGATTAAAAAAAACTAATAGTTTAATTTTTCACAACGGTCGCGCCCAATCATCCCCGTTTGACCCAAAAATCATGTTTGGTGGGTTTTTGGCACTTTCGTTTCTGATGGAACGGTGCCGCAAAACTCACGTGGGAGGGCTGTTTTTCCCACTGATGCACCAAAAAACTCACGGTTGAATTTTTCACAACGGATGCACCCAATCATATCCGTTTGACCCAAAACTCATGTTTGGTGTGTTTTTGGCACTTTCATTTTCGGAGGAACGGTGCCGCAAAACTCGCGCAGGAGGGCCGTTTTAACCACTGATGCACCGAAAAACTCACGGTTGAATCTTTCGCAACGGACGCACCCAATCATCTCCGTTTGACCCAAAACTCATGTTTGGTGGGTTTTGGCACTTTCATTTTCGGAGGAACGGTGCCGCAAAACTCGCTCGGCATGGCCATTTTTCTCACTGATTCATCAAAAACATGCAGTTGAATTTTTCACAACGGACGCACCCAATCATCTCCGTTTGACCCAAAACTCATGTTTGGTGGGTTTTTGGCACATTCATTTTCGGAGGAACGGTGCCGCAAAACTCGCGCAGGAGGGCCGTTTTAACCACTGATGCACCGAAAAACTCATGGTTGAATCTTTCGCAACGGACGCACCCAATCATCTCCGTTTGACCCAAAACTCATGTTTGGTGGGTTTTGGCACTTTCATTTTCGGAGGAACGGTGCCGCAAAACTCGCTCGGGATGGCCATTTTTCAAACTGATTCATCAAAAACATGCAGTTGAATTTTTCATAACGGACGCACCCAATCATCTCTGTTTGACCCAAAACACATGTTTGGTGGGCTTTTGGTACTTTCATTTCTGACGTAACGGTGCCGCAAATCTCGCTCTGGCCGTTTTTCTCATAGATTAAAAAAAACTAATAGTTTAATTTTTCACAACGGTCGCACCAAATCATCCCCGTTTGACCCAAAACTCATGTTAGGTGGGTTTTTGGCACTTTCGTTTCTGATGGAACGGTGCCGCAAAACTCACGTGGGAGGGCTGTTTTTCCCATTGATGCACCGAAAAATTCACGGTTGAATTTTTCACAACGGACGCACCCAATCATCTCCGTTTGACCCAAAACTCATGTTTGGTGGGTTTTTGGCACTTTCATTTTCGGAGGAACGGTGGCGCAACACTCGCGCAGGAGGGCCGTGTTAACCACTGATGCACCGAAAAACTCACGGTTGAATCTTTCGCAACGGACGCACCCCATCATCTCCGTTTTACCCAAAACTCATGTTTGGTGGGTTTTTGGCACTTTCATTTTCGGAGAAACGGTGCCGCAAAACTCGCTCGGGATGGCCATTTTTCTCACTGATTCATCAAAAACATGCAGTTGAATTTTTCACAACGGACGCACCCAATCATCTCCGTTTGACCCAAAACTCACGTTTGGTGGGTTTTTGGCACTTTCATTTTCGGAGGAACGGTGCCGCAAAACTCGCGTAGGAGGGCCGTTTTAACCACTGATGCACCGAAAAACTAACGGTTGAATCTTTCGCAACGGACGCACCCAATCATCTCCGTTTGACCCAAAACTCATGTTTGGTGGGTTTTGGCGCTTTCATTTTTGAAGGAACGGTGCCGCAAAACTCGCTCGGGATGGCCATTTTTCTCACTGATTCATCAGAAATATGCAGTTGAATTTTTCACAACGGACGCACCCAATCATATCCGTTTGACCCAAAACTCATGTTTGGTGGGCTTTTGGCACTTTCATTTCTGACGTAACGGTGCCGCAAATCTCGCTCTGACCGTTTTTCTCATAGATTCAAAAAACTCATAGTTTAATTTTTCACAACGGTCACACCCAATCATCCCCGTTTGACCCAAAACTCATGTTTGGTGGGTCTTTTTGGCACTTTCGCTTCTGGTGGAACGGTGCCGCAAATCTCACGTGGGAGGGCTGTTTCTCCCACTGATGCACCGAAAAATTCACGGTTGAATTTTTCACAACGGACGCACCCAATCATCTCCGTTTGACCCAAAACTCATGTTTGGTGGGTTTTTGACACTTTCATTTTCGGAGGAACGGTGCCGCAATACTCGCGCAGGAGGGCCGTTTTAACCACTGATGCACCGAAAAACTCACGGTTGAATCTTTCGCAACGGACGCACCCAATCATCTCCGTTTGACCCAAAACTCATGTTTGGTGGGTTTTGGCACTTTCATTTTTGGAGGAACGGTGCCGCAAAATTCGATCGGGATGGCTATTTTTCTCACTGTTTCATCAAAAACATGCAGTTGAATTTTTCACAACGGACGCTCCCAATCATCTCTGTTTGACCCAAAACTTATGTTTGGTGGGCTTTTGGTACTTTCATTTCTGACGTAATGGAGCCGCAAATCTCGCTCTGACCGTTTTTCTCATAGATTAAAAAAAACTAATAGTTTAATTTTTCACAACGGTCGCGCCCAATCATCCCCGTTTGACCCAAAAATCATGTTTGGTGGGTTTTTGGCACTTTCGTTTCTGATGGAACGGTGCCGCAAAACTCACGTGGGAGGGCTGTTTTTCCCACTGATGCACCAAAAAACTCACGGTTGAATTTTTCACAACGGACGCACCCAATCATATCCGTTTGACCCAAAACTCATGTTTGGTGTGTTTTTGGCACTTTCATTTTCGGAGGAACGGTGCCGCAAAACTCGCGCAGGAGGGCCGTTTTAACCACTGATGCACCGAAAAACTCACGGTTGAATCTTTCGCAACGGACGCACCCAATCATCTCCGTTTGACCCAAAACTCATGTTTGGTGGGTTTTGGCACTTTCATTTTCGGAGGAACGGTGCCGCAAAACTCGCTCGGCATGGCCATTTTTCTCACTGATTCATCAAAAACATGCAGTTGAATTTTTCACAACGGACGCACCCAATCATCTCCGTTTGACCCAAAACTCATGTTTGGTGGGTTTTTGGCACATTCATTTTCGGAGGAACGGTGCCGCAAAACTCGCGCAGGAGGGCCGTTTTAACCACTGATGCACCGAAAAACTCATGGTTGAATCTTTCGCAACGGACGCACCCAATCATCTCCGTTTGACCCAAAACTCATGTTTGGTGGGTTTTGGCACTTTCATTTTCGGAGGAACGGTGCCGCAAAACTCGCTCGGGATGGCCATTTTTCAAACTGATTCATCAAAAACATGCAGTTGAATTTTTCATAACGGACGCACCCAATCATCTCTGTTTGACCCAAAACACATGTTTGGTGGGCTTTTGGTACTTTCATTTCTGACGTAACGGTGCCGCAAATCTCGCTCTGGCCGTTTTTCTCATAGATTAAAAAAATTAATAGTTTAATTTTTCACAACGGTCGCACCAAATCATCCCCGTTTGACCCAAAACTCATGTTAGGTGGGTTTTTGGCACTTTCGTTTCTGATGGAACGGTGCCGCAAAACTCACGTGGGAGGGCTGTTTTTCCCACTGATGCACCGAAAAATTCACGGTTGAATTTTTCACAACGGACGCACCCAATCATCTCCGTTTGACCCAAAACTCATGTTTGGTGGGTTTTTGGCACTTTCATTTTCGGAGGAACGGTGGCGCAACACTCGCGCAGGAGGGCCGTGTTAACCACTGATGCACCGAAAAACTCACGGTTGAATCTTTCGCAACGGACGCACCCAATCATCTCCGTTTTACCCAAAACTCATGTTTGGTGGGTTTTTGGCACTTTCATTTTCGGAGGAACGGTGCCGCAAAACTCGCTCGGGATGGCCATTTTTCTCACTGATTCATCAAAAACATGCAGTTGAATTTTTCACAACGGACGCACCCAATCATCTCCGTTTGACCCAAAACTCACGTTTGGTGGGTTTTTGGCACTTTCATTTTCGGAGGAACGGTGCCGCAAAACTCGCGTAGGAGGGCCGTTTTAACCACTGATGCACCGAAAAACTAACGGTTGAATCTTTCGCAACGGACGCACCCAATCATCTCCGTTTGACCCAAAACTCATGTTTGGTGGGTTTTGGCGCTTTCATTTTTGAAGGAACGGTGCCGCAAAACTCGCTCGGGATGGCCATTTTTCTCACTGATTCATCAGAAATATGCAGTTGAATTTTTCACAACGGACGCACCCAATCATATCCGTTTGACCCAAAACTCATGTTTGGTGGGCTTTTGGCACTTTCATTTCTGACGTAACGGTGCCGCAAATCTCGCTCTGACCGTTTTTCTCATAGTTTAATTTTTCACAACGGTCACACCCAATCATCCCCGTTTGACCCAAAACTCATGTTTGGTGGGTCTTTTTGGCACTTTCGCTTCTGGTGGAACGGTGCCGCAAATCTCACGTGGGAGGGCTGTTTCTCCCACTGATGCACCGAAAAATTCACGGTTGAATTTTTCACAACGGACGCACCCAATCATCTCCGTTTGACCCAAAACTCATGTTTGGTGGGTTTTTGACACTTTCATTTTCGGAGGAACGGTGCCGCAATACTCGCGCAGGAGGGCCGTTTTAACCACTGATGCACCGAAAAACTCACGGTTGAATCTTTCGCAACGGACGCACCCAATCATCTCCGTTTGACCCAAAACTCATGTTTGGTGGGTTTTGGCACTTTCATTTTTGGAGGAACGGTGCCGCAAAATTCGATCGGGATGGCTATTTTTCTCACTGTTTCATCAAAAACATGCAGTTGAATTTTTCACAACGGACGCACCCAATCATCTCTGTTTGACCCAAAACTTATGTTTGGTGGGCTTTTGGTACTTTCATTTCTGACGTAATGGTGCCGCAAATCTCGCTCTGGCCGTTTTTCTCATAGATTAAAAAAAACTAATAGTTTAATTTTTCACAACGGTCGCGCCCAATCATCCCCGTTTGACCCAAAAATCATGTTTGGTGGGTTTTTGGCACTTTCATTTTTGGAGGAACGGTGCCGAAAACTCGCGCAGGAGGGCCGTTTTAACCACTGATGCACCGAAAAACTCACGGTTGAATCTTTCGCAACGGACGCACCCAATCATCTCCGTTTGACCCAAAACTCATGTTTGGTGGGTTTTGGCACTTTCATTTTCGGAGGAACGGTGCCGCAAAACTCGCTCGGCATGGCCATTTTTCTCACTGATTCATCAAAAACATGCAGTTGAATTTTTCACAACGGACGCACCTAATCATCTCCGTTTGACCCAAAACTCATGTTTGGTGGGTTTTTGGCACATTCATTTTCGGAGGAACGGTGCCGCAAAACTCGCTCGGGATGGCCATTTTTCAAACTGATTCATCAAAAACATGCAGTTGAATTTTTCGTAACGGACGCACCCAATCATCTCTGTTTGACCCAAAACACATGTTTGGTGGGCTTTTGGTACTTTCATTTCTGACGTAACGGTGCCGCAAATCTCGCTCTGGCCGTTTTTCTCATAGATTAAAAAAAACTAATAGTTTAATTTTTCACAACGGTCGCACCAAATCATCCCCGTTTGACCCAAAACTCATGTTAGGTGGGTTTTTGGCACTTTCGTTTCTGATGGAACGGTGCCGCAAAACTCACGTGGGAGGGCTGTTTTTCCCACTGATGCACCGAAAAATTCACGGTTGAATTTTTCACAACGGACGCACCCAATCATCTCCGTTTGACCCAAAACTCATGTTTGGTGGGTTTTTGGCACTTTCATTTTCGGAGGAACGGTGGCGCAACACTCGCGCAGGAGGGCCGTGTTAACCACTGATGCACCGAAAAACTCACGGTTGAATCTTTCGCAACGGACGCACCCCATCATCTCCGTTTTACCCAAAACTCATGTTTGGTGGGTTTTTGGCACTTTCATTTTCGGAGAAACGGTGCCGCAAAACTCGCTCGGGATGGCCATTTTTCTCACTGATTCATCAAAAACATGCAGTTGAATTTTTCACAACGGACGCACCCAATCATCTCCGTTTGACCCAAAACTCACGTTTGGTGGGTTTTTGGCACTTTCATTTTCGGAGGAACGGTGCCGCAAAACTCGCGTAGGAGGGCCGTTTTAACCACTGATGCACCGAAAAACTAACGGTTGAATCTTTCGCAACGGACGCACCCAATCATCTCCGTTTGACCCAAAACTCATGTTTGGTGGGTTTTGGCGCTTTCATTTTTGAAGGAACGGTGCCGCAAAACTCGCTCGGGATGGCCATTTTTCTCACTGATTCATCAGAAATATGCAGTTGAATTTTTCACAACGGACGCACCCAATCATATCCATTTGACCCAAAACTCATGTTTGGTGGGCTTTTGGCACTTTCATTTCTGACGTAACGGTGCCGCAAATCTCGCTCTGACCGTTTTTCTCATAGATTCAAAAAAACTCATAGTTTAATTTTTCACAACGGTCACACCCAATCATCCCCGTTTGACCCAAAACTCATGTTTGGTGGGTCTTTTTGGCACTTTCGCTTCTGGTGGAACGGTGCCGCAAATCTCACGTGGGAGGGCTGTTTCTCCCACTGATGCACCGAAAAATTCACGGTTGAATTTTTCACAACGGACGCACCCAATCATCTCCGTTTGACCCAAAACTCATGTTTGGTGGGTTTTTGACACTTTCATTTTCGGAGGAACGGTGCCGCAATACTCGCGCAGGAGGGCCGTTTTAACCACTGATGCACCGAAAAACTCACGGTTGAATCTTTCGCAACGGACGCACCCAATCATCTCCGTTTGACCCAAAACTCATGTTTGGTGGGTTTTGGCACTTTCATTTTTGGAGGAACGGTGCCGCAAAATTCGATCGGGATGGCTATTTTTCTCACTGTTTCATCAAAAACATGCAGTTGAATTTTTCACAACGGACGCACCCAATCATCTCTGTTTGACCCAAAACTCATGTTTGGTGGGCTTTTGGTACTTTCATTTCTGACGTAATGGTGCCGCAAATCTCGCTCTGGCCGTTTTTCTCATAGATTAAAAAAAACTAATAGTTTAATTTTTCACAACGGTCGCGCCCAATCATCCCCGTTTGACCCAAAAATCATGTTTGGTGGGTTTTTGGCACTTTCATTTTTGGAGGAACGGTGCCGAAAACTCGCGCAGGAGGGCCGTTTTAACCACTGATGCACCGAAAAACTCACGGTTGAATCTTTCGCAACGGACGCACCCAATCATCTCCGTTTGACCCAAAACTCATGTTTGGTGGGTTTTGGCACTTTCATTTTCGGAGGAACGGTGCCGCAAAACTCGCTCGGCATGGCCATTTTTCTCACTGATTCATCAAAAACATGCAGTTGAATTTTTCACAACGGACGCACCCAATCATCTCCGTTTGACCCAAAACTCATGTTTGGTGGGTTTTTGGCACATTCATTTTCGGAGGAACGGTGCCGCAAAACTCGCTCGGGATGGCCATTTTTCAAACTGATTCATCAAAAACATGCAGTTGAATTTTTCGTAACGGACGCACCCAATCATCTCTGTTTGACCCAAAACACATGTTTGGTGGGCTTTTGGTACTTTCATTTCTGACGTAACGGTGCCGCAAATCTCGCTCTGGCCGTTTTTCTCATAGATTAAAAAAACTAATAGTTTAATTTTTCACAACGGTCGCACCAAATCATCCCCGTTTGACCCAAAACTCATGTTAGGTGGGTTTTTGGCACTTTCGTTTCTGATGGAACGGTGCCGCAAAACTCACGTGGGAGGGCTGTTTTTCCCACTGATGCACCGAAAAATTCACGGTTGAATTTTTCACAACGGACGCACCCAATCATCTCCGTTTGACCCAAAACTCATGTTTGGTGGGTTTTTGGCACTTTCATTTTCGGAGGAACGGTGGCGCAACACTCGTGCAGGAGGGCCGTGTTAACCACTGATGCACCGAAAAACTCACGGTTGAATCTTTCGCAACGGACGCACCCCATCATCTCCGTTTTACCCAAAACTCATGTTTGGTGGGTTTTTGGCACTTTCATTTTCGGAGAACGGTGCCGCAAAACTCGCTCGGGATGGCCATTTTTCTCACTGATTCATCAAAAACATGCAGTTGAATTTTTCACAACGGACGCACCCAATCATCTCCGTTTGACCCAAAACTCACGTTTGGTGGGTTTTTGGCACTTTCATTTTCGGAGGAACGGTGCCGCAAAACTCGCGTAGGAGGGCCGTTTTAACCACTGATGCACCGAAAAACTAACGGTTGAATCTTTCGCAACGGACGCACCCAATCATCTCCGTTTGACCCAAAACTCATGTTTGGTGGGTTTTGGCGCTTTCATTTTTGAAGGAACGGTGCCGCAAAACTCGCTCGGGATGGCCATTTTTCTCACTGATTCATCAGAAATATGCAGTTGAATTTTTCACAACGGACGCACCCAATCATATCCATTTGACCCAAAACTCATGTTTGGTGGGCTTTTGGCACTTTCATTTCTGACGTAACGGTGCCGCAAATCTTGCTCTGACCGTTTTTCTCATAGATTCAAAAAAACTCATAGTTTAATTTTTCACAACGGTCACACCCAATCATCCCCGTTTGACCCAAAACTCATGTTTGGTGGGTCTTTTTGGCACTTTCGCTTCTGGTGGAACGGTGCCGCAAATCTCACGTGGGAGGGCTGTTTCTCCCACTGATGCACCGAAAAATTCACGGTTGAATTTTTCACAACGGACGCACCCAATCATCTCCGTTTGACCCAAAACTCATGTTTGGTGGGTTTTTGACACTTTCATTTTCGGAGGAACGGTGCCGCAATACTCGCGCAGGAGGGCCGTTTTAACCACTGATGCACCGAAAAACTCACGGTTGAATCTTTCGCAACGGACGCACCCAATCATCTCCGTTTGACCCAAAACTCATGTTTGGTGGGTTTTGGCACTTTCATTTTTGGAGGAACGGTGCCGCAAAATTCGATCGGGATGGCTATTTTTCTCACTGTTTCATCAAAAACATGCAGTTGAATTTTTCACAACGGACGCACCCAATCATCTCTGTTTGACCCAAAACTTATGTTTGGTGGGCTTTTGGTACTTTCATTTCGGACGTAATGGTGCCGCAAATCTCGCTCTGGCCGTTTTTCTCATAGATTAAAAAAAACTAATAGTTTAATTTTTCACAACGGTCGCGCCCAATCATCCCCGTTTGACCCAAAAATCATGTTTGGTGGGTTTTTGGCACTTTCATTTTTGGAGGAACGGTGCCGAAAACTCGCGCAGGAGGGCCGTTTTAACCACTGATGCACCGAAAAACTCACGGTTGAATCTTTCGCAACGGACGCACCCAATCATCTCCGTTTGACCCAAAACTCATGTTTGGTGGGTTTTGGCACTTTCATTTTTGGAGGAACGGTGCCGCAAAACTCGCTCGGCATGGCCATTTTTCTCACTGATTCATCAAAAACATGCAGTTGAATTTTTCACAACGGACGCACCCAATCATCTCCGTTTGACCCAAAACTCATGTTTGGTGGGTTTTTGGCACATTCATTTTCGGAGGAACGGTGCCGCAAAACTCGCGCAGGAGGGCCGTTTTAACCACTGATGCACCGAAAAACTCATGGTTGAATCTTTCGCAACGGACGCACCCAATCATCTCCGTTTGACCCAAAACTGATGTTTGGTGGGTTTTGGCACTTTCATTTTCGGAGGAACGGTGCCGCAAAACTCGCTCGGGATGGCCATTTTTCAAACTGATTCATCAAAAACATGCAGTTGAATTTTTCGTAACGGACGCACCCAATCATCTCTGTTTGACCCAAAACACATGTTTGGTGGGCTTTTGGTACTTTCATTTCTGACGTAACGGTGCCGCAAATCTCGCTCTGGCCGTTTTTCTCATAGATTAAAAAAATTAATAGTTTAATTTTTCACAACGGTCGCACCAAATCATCCCCGTTTGACCCAAAACTCATGTTAGGTGGGTTTTTGGCACTTTCGTTTCTGATGGAACGGTGCCGCAAAACTCACGTGGGAGGGCTGTTTTTCCCACTGATGCACCGAAAAATTCACGGTTGAATTTTTCACAACGGACGCACCCAATCATCTCCGTTTGACCCAAAACTCATGTTTGGTGGGTTTTTGGCACTTTCATTTTCGGAGGAACGGTGGCGCAACACTCGCGCAGGAGGGCCGTGTTAACCACTGATGCACCGAAAAACTCACGGTTGAATCTTTCGCAACGGACGCACCCCATCATCTCCGTTTTACCCAAAACTCATGTTTGGTGGGTTTTTGGCACTTTCATTTTCGGAGAAACGGTGCCGCAAAACTCGCTCGGGATGGCCATTTTTCTCACTGATTCATCAAAAACATGCAGTTGAATTTTTCACAACGGACGCACCCAATCATCTCCGTTTGACCCAAAACTCACGTTTGGTGGGTTTTTGGCACTTTCATTTTCGGAGGAACGGTGCCGCAAAACTCGCGTAGGAGGGCCGTTTTAACCACTGATGCACCGAAAAACTAACGGTTGAATCTTTCGCAACGGACGCACCCAATCATCTCCGTTTGACCCAAAACTCATGTTTGGTGGGTTTTGGCGCTTTCATTTTTGAAGGAACGGTGCCGCAAAACTCGCTCGGGATGGCCATTTTTCTCACTGATTCATCAGAAATATGCAGTTGAATTTTTCACAACGGACGCACCCAATCATATCCGTTTGACCCAAAACTCATGTTTGGTGGGCTTTTGGCACTTTCATTTCTGACGTAACGGTGCCGCAAATCTCGCTCTGACCGTTTTTCTCATAGATTAAAAAAAACTCATAGTTTAATTTTTGACAACGGTCACACCCAATCATCCCCGTTTGACCCAAAACTCATGTTTGGTGGGTCTTTTTGGCACTTTCGCTTCTGGTGGAACGGTGCCGCAAATCTCACGTGGGAGGGCTGTTTCTCCCACTGATGCACCGAAAAATTCACGGTTGAATTTTTCACAACGGACGCACCCAATCATCTCCGTTTTGATGAGGACATTAACACCAGCAATACATCCTCTCCGACACAACCTATAGCTGGCCCTCTTACTCGTGCTCGTGCTCGTCAACTTAATCATCAAGTGAGTTCCATGATAAGCTCTTGTCCATCTTGTTTAGACAATGGAAACGCGTGCACTCTTCTTTTGATTAGGAACCGAGGAGAAGACCGAAAGGGAGAAGGACTCGCGGTAGCCGGATTCGGACTGCAGCAAAGCGCCAACTTGTGACCGCCACCACGGTTGCATACGGATTCGGATTCAGGCGCTTCAGGACTTGTTGGAAAGCTTATCAAGTTTACTTTCATATGAATCAAGTCCCACGTCAATATCTGTTCGGCAGCAGCGGCAATGATCCAATTACCGTCGACAGGTCTTGCTGTCCAGGGTGCTGCGTCACCTCATTTTGGGCTTATGGCCCATGTATCAAGTTGGGTCCATTAGGGACGCGTCCTAGGGTTGGAGGACGACCCCAACACTCTTTTGGTCGTCAATCCATCTACTTATATCCCTCTATAGCCGCCATGGTCGGTTTGGGTTTTGTTTAGATCAAGTTTAGCCTTAGCTACTTGCTTGTAGGCGCGCGTGCAGGATCAGCCGCCCGTCTCCTTGTCTTCGGAACCCCATTGTAGATTAAGATTCACTTTGAAACCTTCAATTTCATCTTGCAAATTCAGTGCTTGTTTCCTCGTTCTTGCTAGTTCTTCGATTGCTTGCAGGACGGGAGCCCTAGGGGCTGGTTGTCGCGCTCCACAAGATCGTGACGGCTATTGGACGTGGTGTATCGGTTGCTAAGGCGCGGTCTTGAGGGCTGTAGTCGGGCCGTGAACGTCATCTCCATCCACCAATCGAGTTATCCCCGTTTCTCATCGAAAGATCGGGCAAAAACCCTAGCGGGTTCGCATCAGTTGGTAATCAGAGCAAGGTTCTTCGGTGAGAGACTTCTAATCCATTGCTGTTTTTAATTAATTTCCTATAGTCCAGAAAAGCCAAAAAAAATATAGTAGATTAGTTTTTCCATAATCCTATTAAACCTTTGTGCCTTGGCTAGTACCGTTTAGTTAGGGCTTGTTGAATTTGCGTTGCTTCGGTTTGTGTCGAGTTGCTGGTCTTAGTGTCTAGTCCTTTAGAGTTTCGAGTTCTTGTCACCATCTATACACAGCCGAGTATTACCATATCTTCTCTCTGTCGAATCTGTTGTGAAGTCGGAATTGAACTGTCTGTGGTCTTGGTCCGGATCGAGTTGAGTTCCAATCTGAGTTCCACCAACGTGATAAAAAAAAGGAAACCGAGTAGAACTCGGCAATAGGTGGAATCCGTTTGTGGTTGGTTCTGAGTGGAAACCGAGTAGAACTTGGAGTCCGCTTGTTAATATATCCTGAACTCCGTCTACGTGAGTCCTTCTGTGATTCCAAAAGAAAGATAACTCCTTCTTACCGGAATACCCCTGTACTTTCGGAAAAAGTGTGTGTACCGAATTGCTCCTTTGTATTCTTTTGTTCATATAATCAGTTTTTGAGGTTGCCCAAAAAAAAGAAAAAAAAAGAAAAAAAGAAAAAAAAAAGAAAAAAAAAAGAGAAAAGATTCAAAAGAAAATGGGCTGTTTTTCATATTGATTTTAGGTTTGTTCCACCTTGTTTTCAGGGGTGTGCTGTGGTTTTCCTTTGTGTCCAGGCTTGCGTCTCTAGCACGGTCTAGCCTAGGACCAGCACAGTACCGTCGTCGAACGTTTATTCAGCTCGCCTTTATAACTAACGTGGTGCTAGTTCGTTCCTTGTTTCAGCCCACCTATAGCTCCACATACTCTACAGCTTGACAGGTCTTGTGCCGCAGCACCGATACACTTCATCCATTGCTGAAGACTTGTTGGTAGACGACCCCTCCTGTCAAGCAAGGTAAGAATTGGTAAGAACTTGTGTAACAAGTTGAGTGTGAGAGACTTGCTGTAGCTACATCCTAGTAGTTGTAGGGCTTTTATTTCTTCACTTGCCTTTCTTGTTGTCTTTGTTTTTGAACCATGACAGGGGGAGATGATGACAACGAAACACTACATACACCTCGCACTAAGGGCATCATACAGCATTTTGAAAGGAAAGTGAAGCTGCACACAGAGGGACTTGATAATGACTTGCAGGTGACAAATGAAAAGCTGGGGCAGTTGGAGGCTACGCAGATGGCCACAAACAACAAGCTTACAAGTTTGGAGGAATCCGTTGCTAGTGTGGACAAAAGCCTTGCTGCTCTCCTAAGGCGATTTGATGACTTCCACACCGAAGATAAAGAGAAGCATAAAGAAGAAAAGGAGGGAGATCGAGAGCACGGTAGTCATGAAGATGACTACACTGCTGATACTGAGCATGATGATCAAGACGCTCGTGATCGACGACGCCTACGTCACAACCGTAGAGGTATGGGTGGCAACCGCCGACGCGAGGTACACAATAATGATGATGCTTTCAGTAAGATTAAATTTAAGATACCTCCTTTTGATGGTAAATATGACCCTGATGCCTACATTACTTGGGAGATTGCTGTTGATCAAAAGTTTGCATGTCATGAATTTCCTGAGACTACACGTGTTAGGGCTGCTACTAGTGAGTTTACAGATTTTGCTTCTGTTTGGTGGATAGAATATGGCAAGAAAAATCCTAATAACTTACCTAGAACTTGGGATGCGCTGAAACGAGCCATGAGAGCTAGATTTGTTCCATCTTACTATGCCCGTGATATGATAAATAAGTTGCAGCAATTGAGACAAGGTGCTAAAAGTGTAGAAGAATATTATCAGGAATTACAAACGGGTATGTTGCGTTGTAACCTAGAGGAGGATGAGGAACCGGCTATGGCTAGATTTTTGGGTGGGTTAAATCGGGAAATTCAGGACATCCTCGCTTACAAGGAATACAATAGTGTAACCCGTTTGTTTCATCTTGCTTGTAAAGCTGAAAGGGAAGTGCAGGGACGACGTGCTAGCGCAAGGACTAATATTTCTGCAGGGAAGGCTAATTCATGGCAGCAACGCATGACTACAACTCCATCTACACGTATGTCTACTCCATCATCTAGTGACAAGACTCGAGCTGCTCCCACAAATTCAGTTGCAAAGACGATGCAAAAGCCTGCTGTGAGTACTTCATCCGTGGCATCGACGGGTAGAACAAGCAACATACAATGTCACCGGTGCAAGGGATATGGACACATGATGCGTGATTGTCCAAACAAGCGAGTTATGATTGTCAAAGATGATGGTGAGTGCTCATCTGCTAGTGATTTTGATGAAGACACGCTTGCACTGCTTGCGACTGACCATGCAGGTAATGAAGAACAAATAGAAGAACATATTAATGCAGGTGAAGCGGACCACTATGAAAGCTTGATCGTGCAGCGAGTGCTTAGTGCACAAATGGAGAAGGCGGAGCAAAATCAGCGACATATTTTATTCCAAACAAAGTGTGTCATCAAAGAGCGTTCCTGCCGCATGATCATTGATGGAGGTAGCTGCAACAACTTGGCAAGCAGCGATATGGTGCAGAAACTTGCCCTCAACACCAAACCACACCCGCATCCCTACTACATCCAATGGCTGAACAACAGTGGTAAGGCAAAGGTAACTAGACTTGTGAGAATCAATTTTTCCATCGGATCCTACAAAGATATTGTTGAATGTGATGTTGTGCCTATGCAAGCTTGTAACATTCTGCTAGGTAGACCTTGGCAATTTGATAGAGATTCTATGCATCATGGTAGATCAAATCAGTATTCTTTTCTATACCATGATCGCAAAATTGTGCTGCATCCTATGTCCCCTGAAACTATTATGCAAACTGATGTTGCAAGGGCTACTAAAGCAAAGAGCAAGAGCAATAAAAATGATAAATCTGTAATTGGTAACAAAGATGAGATAAAACTGAAAGGACGTTGTATGATAGCTACCAAATCAGATATTAATGAGTTCAATGCATCCACTTCTGTTGCTTATGCTTTGATATGCAAGGATGCTTTGATTTCAATTGAGGATATGCAATGTTCTTTGCCCCCTGCTGTTGCTAACGTTTTGCAGGAGTATTCCGATGTGTTTCCAAGTGCGGTACCAGCGGGGCTGCCACCACTACGCGGGATTGAGCACCAAATTGATCTTATTCCTGGTGCATCTTTGCCAAACCGTGCGCCATACAGGACAAACCCGGAAGAAACAAAGGAAATTCAGCGACAAGTGCAAGAACTACTGGACAAAGGTTATGTGCGAGAATCCCTTAGCCCTTGTGCTGTTCCAGTAATTTTAGTGCCTAAGAAAGATGGAACATGGCGTATGTGTGTTGATTGTAGAGCTATTAATAATATCACCATTCGATATCGACACCCTATTCCACGATTAGATGATATGCTAGATGAACTGAGTGGTGCTGTTGTGTTTTCAAAAGTTGATTTACGTAGTGGCTACCACCAGATTCGTATGAAATTGGGAGATGAATGGAAAACTGCTTTCAAAACTAAGTTCGGTTTATATGAGTGGTTAGTCATGCCTTTTGGGTTAACTAATGCACCTAGTACTATCATGAGATTAATGAACGAGGTTTTGCGTGCTTTCATTGGGAAATTTGTTGTCGTATATTTTGATGATATATTAATTTACAGCAAATTATTGGATGAACATCTTGATCATTTACGTGCTGTTTTTAATGCACTACGCGAGGCACGCTTATTTGGTAACCTTGAGAAGTGCACCTTTTGCACCGATCGAGTGTCTTTTCTTGGTTATGTTGTAACTCCACAGGGAATTGAGGTTGATCAAGCCAAGGTGGAAGCTATACAGGGATGGCCTGTCCCAAAGACTATCACCCAGGTGCGGAGTTTCCTAGGACTTGCTGGATTCTATCGCCGTTTTGTGAAGGATTTCAGCACCATTGCTGCACCATTGAATGAGCTTACCAAGAAGGGGGTGCCTTTTGAGTGGGGCAAAACACAAGAGAATTCATTCGACATGTTGAAAGATAAGTTAACTCACGCGCCTCTCCTACAACTTCCTGATTTTAATAAGACTTTTGAGCTTGAATGTGATGCTAGTGGAATTGGTCTGGGAGGTGTTTTGTTACAAGAGGGAAAGCCTATTGCATATTTTAGTGAGAAATTGAGTGGGCCTGTTCTCAATTATTCTACTTATGATAAAGAACTCTATGCTCTTGTTCGAACATTAGAGACATGGCAGCATTATTTGTGGCCCAAAGAGTTTGTTATCCATTCTGATCATGAATCTTTAAAACATATTCGTAGTCAAGGAAAACTGAATCGTAGGCATGCAAAATGGGTTGAATTTATTGAATCTTTTCCTTATATTATTAAACACAAGAAAGGGAAGGAGAATATTATTGCTGATGCTTTGTCACGGAGATATACTTTGCTGAATCAACTTGATTATAAGATCTTTGGGTTAGAAACAATTAAGGACCAATATGTTCACGATGCTGATTTTAGAGACGTGTTGCTGCATTGTAAAGATGGAAAAGGATGGAACAAATTCATCGTTAGTGATGGGTTTGTGTTTAGAGCTAACAAGCTATGCATTCCAGCTAGCTCTGTTCGTTTGTTGTTGTTGCAGGAAGCACATGGAGGTGGCTTGATGGGACATTTTGGAGCAAAGAAGACCGAGGACATACTTGCTGGTCATTTCTTTTGGCCAAGGATGAAGAGAGATGTGGAGAGGTTTGTTGCTCGTTGCACAACATGTCAAAAGGCAAAGTCACGGTTAAATCCCCACGGTTTGTATCTACCTCTTCCTGTTCCTAATGCTCCTTGGGAGGATATATCTATGGATTTTGTGTTGGGTTTACCAAGGACTAGGAGGGGACGTGATAGTGTGTTTGTGGTTGTTGATAGATTTTCTAAGATGGCACATTTCATACCATGTCATAAAACTGATGATGCTACAAATATTGCTGATTTGTTCTTTCGAGAAATTGTTCGCTTACATGGTGTGCCCAACACAATTGTTTCTGATCGTGATGCTAAATTTCTTAGTCATTTTTGGAAGACTTTGTGGTTTAAATTGGGGACTAAGCTTTTATTTTCCACCACTTGTCATCCCCAAACTGATGGTCAAACTGAAGTTGTGAATAGAACTTTATCCACTATGTTAAGGGCTGTTTTAAAGAAGAATATTAAGATGTGGGAAGAATGTTTACCTCATATTGAGTTCGCTTATAATCGTTCATTGCATTCTACTACAAAAATGTGTCCTTTTGAGATTGTCTATGGCTTCTTGCCACGTGCTCCTATTGATTTAATGCCTTTGCCAAGTTCTGAAAAAATGAATTTTGATGCTAAGCAACGTGCTGAATTAATGTTAAAATTGCATGAAGCCACTAAAGAAAACATAGAGCGCATGAATGCTAAGTACAAATGCGCTGGAGATAAAGGTAGAAAGCAATTGATTCTGGAACCTGGGGATTTGGTTTGGTTGCATTTGCGAAAAGATAGATTTCCAGAACTGAGAAAATCCAAATTGATGCCTAGAGCTGATGGTCCTTTTAAAGTGCTGCAACGAATTAATGAGAATGCATATAAGCTTGATCTTCCTGCAGATTTTGGGGTTAGTCCCACATTTAACATTGCAGATTTGAAGCCTTATTTGGGTGAGGAAGATGAGCTTGAGTCGAGGACGACTCAAATGCAAGAAAGGGAGGATGATGAGGACATTAACACCAGCAATACATCCTCTCCGACACAACCTATAGCTGGCCCTCTTACTCGTGCTCGTGCTCGTCAACTTAATCATCAAGTGAGTTCCATGATAAGCTCTTGTCCATCTTGTTTAGACAATGGAAACGCGTGCACTCTTCTTTTGATTAGGAACCGAGGAGAAGACCGAAAGGGAGAAGGACTCGCGGTAGCCGGATTCGGACTGCAGCAAAGCGCCAACTTGTGACCGCCACCACGGTTGCATACGGATTCGGATTCAGGCGCTTCAGGACTTGTTGGAAAGCTTATCAAGTTTACTTTCATATGAATCAAGTCCCACGTCAATATCTGTTCGGCAGCAGCGGCAATGATCCAATTACCGTCGACAGGTCTTGCTGTCCAGGGTGCTGCGTCACCTCATTTTGGGCTTATGGCCCATGTATCAAGTTGGGTCCATTAGGGACGCGTCCTAGGGTTGGAGGACGACCCCAACACTCTTTTGGTCGTCAATCCATCTACTTATATCCCTCTATAGCCGCCATGGTCGGTTTGGGTTTTGTTTAGATCAAGTTTAGCCTTAGCTACTTGCTTGTAGGCGCGCGTGCAGGATCAGCCGCCCGTCTCCTTGTCTTCGGAACCCCATTGTAGATTAAGATTCAGTTTGAAACCTTCAATTTCATCTTGCAAATTCAGTGCTTGTTTCCTCGTTCTTGCTAGTTCTTCGATTGCTTGCAGGACGGGAGCCCTAGGGGCTGGTTGTCGCGCTCCACAAGATCGTGACGGCTATTGGACGTGGTGTATCGGTTGCTAAGGCGCGGTCTTGAGGGCTGTAGTCGGGCCGTGAACGTCATCTCCATCCACCAATCGAGTTATCCCCGTTTCTCATCGAAAGATCGGGCAAAAACCCTAGCGGGTTCGCATCACGTTTGACCCAAAACTCATGTTTGGTGGGTTTTTGACACTTTCATTTTCGGAGGAACGGTGCCGCAATACTCGCGCAGGAGGGCCGTTTTAACCACTGATGCACCGAAAAACTCACGGTTGAATCTTTCGCAACGGACGCACCCAATCATCTCCGTTTGACCCAAAACTCATGTTTGGTGGGTTTTGGCACTTTCATTTTTGGAGCAACGGTGCCGCAAAATTCGATCGGGATGGCTATTTTTCTCACTGTTTCATCAAAAACATGCAGTTGAATTTTCATAACGGACGCACCCAATCATCTCTGTTTGACCCAAAACTTATGTTTGGTGGGCTTTTGGTACTTTCATTTCTGACGTAATGGTGCCGCAAATCTCGCTCTGGCCGTTTTTCTCATAGATTAAAAAAAACTAATAGTTTAATTTTTCACAACGGTCGCGCCCAATCATCCCCGTTTGACCCAAAAATCATGTTTGGTGGGTTTTTGGCACTTTCGTTTCTGATGGAACGGTGCCGCAAAACTCACGTGGGAGGGCTGTTTTTTCCCACTGATGCACCAAAAAACTCACGGTTGAATTTTTCACAACGGATGCACCCAATCATATCCGTTTGACCCAAAACTCATGTTTGGTGTGTTTTTGGCACTTCATTTTCGGAGGAACGGTGCCGCAAAACTCGCGCAGGAGGGCCGTTTTATAACCACTGATGCACCGAAAAACTCACGGTTGAATCTTTCGCAACGGACGCACCCAATCATCTCCGTTTGACCCAAAACTCATGTTTGGTGGGTTTTGGCACTTTCATTTTCGGAGGAACGGTGCCGCAAAACTCGCTCGGCATGGCCATTTTTCTCACTGATTCATCAAAAACATGCAGTTGAATTTTTCACAACGGACGCACCCAATCATCTCCGTTTGACCCAAAACTCATGTTTGGTGGGTTTTTGGCACATTCATTTTCGGAGGAACGGTGCCGCAAAACTCGCGCAGGAGGGCCGTTTTAACCACTGATGCACCGAAAAACTCATGGTTGAATCTTTCGCAACGGACGCACCCAATCATCTCCGTTTGACCCAAAACTCATGTTTGGTGGGTTTTGGCACTTTCATTTTCGGAGGAACGGTGCCGCAAAACTCGCTCGGGATGGCCATTTTTCAAACTGATTCATCAAAAACATGCAGTTGAATTTTTCATAACGGACGCACCCAATCATCTCTGTTTGACCCAAAACACATGTTTGGTGGGCTTTTGGTACTTTCATTTCTGACGTAACGGTGCCGCAAATCTCGCTCTGGCCGTTTTTCTCATAGATTAAAAAAATTAATAGTTTAATTTTTCACAACGGTCGCACCAAATCATCCCCGTTTGACCCAAAACTCATGTTAGGTGGGTTTTTGGCACTTTCGTTTCTGACGGAACGGTGCCGCAAAACTCACGTGGGAGGGCTGTTTTTCCCACTGATGCACCGAAAAATTCACGGTTGAATTTTTCACAACGGACGCACCCAATCATCTCCGTTTGACCCAAAACTCATGTTTGGTGGGTTTTTGGCACTTTCATTTTCGGAGGAACGGTGGCGCAACACTCGCGCAGGAGGGCCGTGTTAACCACTGATGCACCGAAAAACTCACGGTTGAATCTTTCGCAACGGACGCACCCAATCATCTCCGTTTTACCCAAAACTCATGTTTGGTGGGTTTTTGGCACTTTCATTTTCGGAGGAACGGTGCCGCAAAACTCGCTCGGGATGGCCATTTTTCTCACTGATTCATCAAAAACATGCAGTTGAATTTTTCACAACGGACGCACCCAATCATCTCCGTTTGACCCAAAACTCACGTTTGGTGGGTTTTTGGCACTTTCATTTTCGGAGGAACGGTGCCGCAAAACTCGCGTAGGAGGGCCGTTTTAACCACTGATGCACCGAAAAACTAACGGTTGAATCTTTCGCAACGGACGCACCCAATCATCTCCGTTTGACCCAAAACTCATGTTTGGTGGGTTTTGGCGCTTTCATTTTTGAAGGAACGGTGCCGCAAAACTCGCTCGGGATGGCCATTTTTCTCACTGATTCATCAGAAATATGCAGTTGAATTTTTCACAACGGACGCACCCAATCATATCCGTTTGACCCAAAACTCATGTTTGGTGGGCTTTTGGCACTTTCATTTCTGACGTAACGGTGCCCGCAAATCTCGCTCTGACCGTTTTTCTCATAGATTCAAAAAACTCATAGTTTAATTTTTCACAACGGTCACACCCAATCATCCCCGTTTGACCCAAAACTCATGTTGGTGGGTCTTTTTGGCACTTTCGCTTCTGGTGGAACGGTGCAGCAAATCTCACGTGGGAGGGCTGTTTCTCCCACTGATGCACCGAAAAATTCACGGTTGAAATTTTTCACAACGGACGCACCCAATCATCTCCGTTTGACCCAAAACTCATGTTTGGTGGGTTTTGGCACTTTCATTTTCGGAGGAACGGTGCCGCAAAACTCGCTAGGGATGGCCATTTTCTCACTGATTCATCAAAACAAGCAGTTGAATTTTTCACAACGGACGCACCCAATCATCTCCGTTTGACCCAAAACTCATGTTTGGTGGGTTTTGGCACTTTCATTTCGGAGGAACGTTGGCGCAAAACTCGCGCAGGAGGGCCGTTTAACCACTGATGCACCGAAAAACTCACGGTTGAATCTTTCGCAACGGATGCACCCAATCATCTCCGTTTGACCCAAAACTCATGTTTGGTGGGTTTTGGCACTTTCATTTTCGGAGGAACGGTGCCGGAAAACTCGCTCGGGATGGACATTTTTCTCACTGATTCATCAAAAACATGCAGTTGAATTTGTCACAACGGACGCACCCAATCATCTCCGTTTGACCCAGAACTCATGTTTGGTGGGTTTTTGGCACTTTCATTTTCGGAGGAACGTTGGCGCAAAACTCGCGCAGGCCGTTTAACCACTGATGCACCGAAAAACTCACGGTTGAATCTTTCGCAACGGACGCACCCAATCATCTCCGTTTGACCCAAAACTCATGTTTGGTGGGTTTTGGCACTTTCATTTTCGGAGGAACGGTGCCGCAAAACTCGCTCGGGATGGCCATTTTTCTCACTGATTCATCAAAAACATGCAGTTGAATTTTTCACAACGGACGCACCCAATCATTTCCGTTTGACCCAAAACTCATGTTTGGTGGGTTTTTGGCACTTTCATTTTCGGAGGAACGGTGCCGCAAAACCCGTGCAGGAGGGCCGTTTTAACCACTGATGCACCGAAAAACTCACGGTTGAATATTTCGCAACGGACGCACCCAATCATCTCCATTTGACCCAAAACTCATGATTGGTGGGTTTTGGCACTTTCATTTTCGGAGGAACGGTGCCGCAAAACTCGCTCGGTATGGCCATTTTTCAAACTGATTCATCAAAAACATGCAGTTGAATTTTTCACAACGGATGCACCCAATCATCTCCGTTTGACCCAAAACTCATGTTTGGTGGGTTTTTGGCACTTTCATTTTCGGAGGAACGGTGCCGCAAAACTCGCGCAGGAGGGCCGCTTTAACCACTGATGCACCGAAAAACTCACGATTGAGTCTTTCGCAACGGACGCACCCAATCATCTCCGTTTGACCCAAAACTCATGTTTGGTGGGTTTTTGGCACTTTCATTTTCGGAGGAACGGTGCCGCAAAACTCGCGCAGGAGGGCCGTTTTAACCACTGATGCACCGAAAAACTCACGGTTGAATCTTTCGCAACGGATGCACCCAATCATCTCCGTTTGACCCAAAACTCATGTTTGGTGGGTTTTGGCACTTTCATTTTCGGAGGAACGGTGCCGCAAAACTCGCTCGGGATGGCCATTTTTCTCACTGATTCATCAAAAACATGCAGTTGAATTTTTCACAACGGACGCACCCAATCATCTCCGTTTGACCCAGAACTCATGTTTGGTGGGCTTTTGGCACTTTCATTTCTGACGTAACGGTGCCGCAAATCTCGCTCTCGCCTTTTTTCTTATAGATTAAAAAAAACTCATAGTTTAATTTTTCACAACGGTCGCACTCAATCATCCCCGTTTGACCCAAAACTCATGTTTGGTGGGTTTTTTTTGGCACTTTCGTTTCTGGTGGAACGGTGCCGCAAAACTCACGTGGGAGGGCTGTTTCTCCCACTGATGCACCGAAAAATTCATGGTTGAATTTTTCACAACGGACGCACCCAATCATCTCCGTTTGACCCAAAACTCATGTTTGGTGGGTTTTTGGCACTTTCATTTTCGGAGGAACGGTGGCGCAAAACTCGCGCAGGAGGGCCGTTTTAACCACTGATGCACCGAAAAACTCACGGTTGAATCTTTCGCAACGGACGCACCCAATCATCTCCGTTTTACCCAAAACTCATGTTTGGTGGGTTTTTGGCACTTTCATTTTCGGAGGAATGGTGCCGAAAACTCGCGCAGGAGGGCCGTTTTAACCACTGATGCACCGAAAAACTCACGGTTGAATCTTTCGCAACGGACGCACCCAATCATCTCCGTTTTACCCAAAACTCATGTTTGGTGGGTTTTTGGCACTTTCATTTTCGGAGGAACGGTGCCGCAATACTCGCGCAGGAGGGCCGTTTTAACCACTGATGCACCGAAAAACTCACGGTTGAATCTTTCGCAACGGACGCACCCAATCATCTCCGTTTTACCCAAAACTCATGTTTGGTGGGTTTTTTGGCACTTTCATTTTCGGAGGAACGGTGCCGCAATACTCGCGCAGGAGGGCCGTTTTAACCACTGATGCACCGAAAAACTCACGGTTGAATCTTTCGCAACGGACGCACCCAATCATCTCCGTTTGACCCAAAACTCATGTTTGGTGGGTTTTGGCACTTTCATTTTCGAAGGAACGGTGCCGCAAAACTCGCCAGGGATGGCCATTTTTCTCACTGATTCATCAAAAACAAGCAGTTGAATTTTTCACAACGGACGCACCCAATCATCTCCGTTTGACCCAAAACTCATGTTTGGTGGGTTTTTGGCACTTTCATTTTCGGAGGAACGTTGGCGCAAAACTCGCGCAGGAGGGGCCGTTTTAACCACTGATGCACCGAAAAACTCACGGTTGAATCTTTCGCAACGGATGCACCCAATCATCTCCGTTTGACCCAAAACTCATGTTTGGTGGGTTTTGGCACTTTCATTTTCGGAGGAACGGTGCCGGAAAACTCGCTCGGGATGGACATTTTTCTCACTGATTCATCAAAAACATGCAGTTGAATTTGTCACAACGGACGCACCCAATCATCTCCGTTTGACCCAGAACTCATGTTTGGTGGGTTTTTGGCACTTTCATTTTCGGAGGAACGTTGGCGCAAAACTCGCGCAGGCCGTTTTAACCACTGATGCATCGAAAAAACTCACGGTTGAATCTTTCGCAAACGGACGCACCCAATCATCTCCGTTTGACCCAAAAACTCATGTTTGGTGGGTTTTGGCACTTTCATTTTCGGAGGAACGGTGCCGCAAAACTCGCTCGGGATGGCCATTTTTCTCACTGATTCATCAAAAACATGCAGTTGAATTTTTCACAACGGACGCACCCAATCATTTCCGTTTGACCCAAAACTCATGTTTTGGTTGGGTTTTTGGCACTTCATTTTCGGGAGGAACGGTGCCGCAAACCCGTGTAGGAGGGCCGTTTTAACCACTGATGGCACCGAAAAACTCACGGTTGAATCTTTCGCAACGGACGCAACCCAACATCATCTCCGTTTGACCCAAAACTCATGTTTGGTGGTTTTGGCACTTTCATTTTCGGAGGAACGGTCCTGCCGCAAAACTCGCTCGGTATGGCCATTTTCAAACTGATTCATCAAAAACATTGCAGTTGAATTTTTCACACGGATGCACCCAATCATCTCCGTTTGACCCAAAACTCATGTTTGGTGGGTTTTTGGCACTTCATTTTCGAGGAAAGGTGCCCGCAAAACGTCGCGCAGGAGGGCCGTTTTAATTACCATTGATGCACCGACAAAAACTCACGGTTGAATCTTTCGCAAACGGAACGCACCCAATCATCTCCGTTTGACCCAAACTCAATGTTTGGTGGGTTTTTGGCACTTTCATTTTCGGAGGAACGGTGCCGCAAACTCGCTCGGGATGGCCATTTTTCTCACTGATTCATCAAAAACATGCAGTTGAATTTTTCACAACGGACGCACCCAATCATCTCCGTTTGACCCAAAACTCATGTTTGGTGGGTTTTTGGCACTTTCATTTTCGGAGGAACGGTGCCGCAAAACCCGTGCAGGAGGGCCCGTTTTAACCACTGATGCACCGAAAACTCACGGTTGAATCCTTCGCAACGGACGCACCCAATCATCTCCGTTGACCCAAAACTCATGTTTGGTGGGTTTTGGCACTTTCATTTTCGGAGGAACGGTGCCGCAAAATTCGCTCGGTATGGCCATTTTTCAAACTGATTCATCAAAAACATGCAGTATGAATTTTTCACAACGGACGCACCCAATCATCGCCGTTTGACCCCAAAACTCATGTTTGGTGGGTTTTTGGCACTTTCATTTCGGAGGAACGCTGCGCAATACTCGCGCAGGAGGGCCGTTTTAACCACTGATGCACCGAAAAACTCACGGTTGAATCTTTCGCAACGGACGCACCCATCATCTCCGTTTGACCCAAAACTCATGTTTGGTGGGTTTTGGCACTTTCATTTTTGGGAGGAACGGTGCCGCAAAACTCGCTCGGGATGGCCATTTTTCTCACTGATTCATCAAAAACATGCAGTTGAATTTTTCACAACGGACGCACCCAATCATCTCGTTTGACCCAAAACTCATGTTTGGTGGGTTTTGGCACTTTCATTTCTGACGTAACGGTGCCGCAAATCTCGCTCTGGCCGTTTTTCTCATAGATTAAAAAAACTAATAGTTTAATTTTTCACAACGGTCGCACCCAATCATCCCCGTTTGACCCAAAACTCATGTTTGGTGGGTTTTTGGCACTTTCGTTTCTGAGGAACGGTGCCGCAAAACTCCGTGGGAGGGCTGTTTTTCCACTGATGCACCGAAAAACTCACGGTTGAATTTTCACAACGGACGCACCCAATCATCTCCGTTTGACCCAAAACTCATGTTTGGTGGGTTTTTGGCACTTTCATTTCGAGGAACGGTGCCGCAAAACTCGCGCAGGAGGGCCGTTTTAACCACTGATGCACCGAAAAACTCACGGTTGAATCTTTCGCAACGGACGCACCCAATCATCTCCGTTTGACCCAAAACTCATGTTTGGTGGGTTTTGGCACTTTCATTTTCGGAGGAACGGTGCCGCAAAACTCGCGGAGGCCATTTTTCTCACTGATTCATCAAAAACATGCAGTTGAATTTTTCACAACGGACGCACCCAATCATCTCCGTTTGACCCAAAACTCATGTTTGGTGGGTTTTTGGCACTTTCATTTTCGGAGGAACGGTGCCGCAAAACTCGCGCAGGAGGGCCGTTTTAACCACTGATGCACCGAAAAACTCACGGTTGAATCTTTCGCAACGGACGCACCCAATCATCTCCGTTTGACCCAAAACTCATGTTTGGTGGGTTTTTGGCACTTTCATTTTCGGAGGAACGGTGCCGCAAAACTCGCGCAGGAGGGCCGTTTTAACCACTGATGCACCGAAAAACTCACGGTTGAATCTTTCGCAACGGACGCACCCAATCATCTCCGTTTGACCCAAAACTCATGTTTGGTGGGTTTTGGCACTTTCATTTTCGGAGGAACGGTGCCGCAAAACTCGCTCGGATGGCCATTTTTCACTGATTCATCAAAAACATGCAGTTGAATTTTTCACAACGGACGCACCCAATCATCTCCGTTTGACCCAAAACTCATGTTTGGTGGGTTTTTGGCACTTTCATTTTCGGAGGAACGGTGCCGCAAAACTCGCGCAGGAGGGCCGTTTTAACCACTGATGCACCGAAAAACTCACGGTTGAATCTTTCGCAACGGACGCACCCAATCATCTCCGTTTGACCCAAAACTCATGTTTGGTGGGTTTTGGCACTTTCATTTTCGGAGGAACGGTGCCGCAAAACTCGCTAGGATGGCCATTTTTCTCACTGATTCATCAAAAACAGCAGTTGAATTTTTCACAACGGACGCACCCAATCATCTCCGTTTGACCCAAAACTCATGTTTGGTGGGTTTTTGGCACTTTCATTTTCGGAGGAACGGTGCCGCAAAACTCGCGCAGGAGGGCCGTTTTAACCACTGATGCACCGAAAAACTCACGGTTGAATCTTTCGCAACGGACGCACCCAATCATCTCCGTTTGACCCAAAACTCATGTTTGGTGGGTTTTGGCACTTTCATTTTCGGAGGAACGGTGCCGCAAAACTCGCTCGGGATGGATTTTTCTCACTGATTCATCAAAAACATGCAATTGAATTTTCACAACGGACGCACCCAATCATCTCCGTTTGACCCAAAACTCATGTTTGGTGGGTTTTGGCACTTTCATTTTCGGAGGAACGGTGCCGCAAAACTCGCGCAGGCCGTTTTAACCACTGATGCACCGAAAAACTCACGGTTGAATCTTTCGCAACGGACGCACCCAATCATCTCCGTTTGACCCAAAACTCATGTTTGGTGGGTTTTGGCACTTTCATTTTCGGAGGAACGGTGCCGCAAAACTCGCTCGGGATGGCCATTTTTCTCACTGATTCATCAAAAACATGCAGTTGAATTTTTCACAACGGACGCACCCAATCATCTCCGTTTGACCCAAAACTCATGTTTGGTGGGTTTTTGGCACTTTCATTTTCGGAGGAACGGTGCCGCAAAACTCGCGCAGGAGGGCCGTTTTAACCACTGATGCACCGAAAAACTCACGGTTGAATCTTTCGCAACGGACGCACCCAATCATCTCCGTTTGACCCAAAACTCATGTTTGGTGGGTTTTGGCACTTTCATTTTCGGAGGAACGGTGCCGCAAAACTCGCTCGGATGGCCATTTTTCAACTGATTCATCAAAAACTGCAGTTGAATTTTTCACAACGGACGCACCCAATCATCTCCGTTTGACCCAAAACTCATGTTTGGTGGGTTTTGGCACTTTCATTTTCGGAGGAACGTGCCGCAAAACTCGCGCAGGAGGGCCGTTTTAACCACTGATGCACCGAAAAACTCACGGTTGAATCTTTCGCAACGGACGCACCCAATCATCTCCGTTTGACCCAAAACTCATGTTTGGTGGGTTTTGGCACTTTCATTTTCGGAGGAACGGTGCCGCAAAACTCGCTCGGGATGGCCATTTTTCTCACTGATTCATCAAAAACATGCAGTTGAATTTTCACAACGGACGCACCCAATCATCTCCGTTTGACCCAAAACTCATGTTTGGTGGGTTTTGGCACTTTCATTTCTGAGTAACGGTGCCGCAAATCTCGCTCTGGCCGTTTTTCTCATAGCAAAAAAACTATAGTTTAATTTTTCACAACGGTCGCACCCAATCATCCCCGTTTGACCCAAAACTCATGTTTGGTGGGTTTTTGGCACTTTCATTTCTGAGGAACGGTGCCGCAAAACTCGCGTGGGAGGCTGTTTTCCACTGATGCACCGAAAAATTCACGGTTGAATTTTTCACAACGGACGCACCCAATCATCTCCGTTTGACCCAAAACTCATGTTTGGTGGGTTTTGGCACTTTCATTTCTGAGGAACGGTGCCGCAAACTCGCGCAGGAGGGCCGTTTTAACCACTGATGCACCGAAAAACTCACGGTTGAATCTTTTCAACGGACGCACCCAATCATCTCCGTTTGACCCAAAACTCATGTTTGGTGGGTTTTGGCACTTTCATTTTCGGAGGAACGGTGCCGCAAAACTCGCTCGGGATGGCCATTTTTCTCACTGATTCATCAAAAACACAGTTGAATTTTTCACAACGGACGCACCCAATCATCTCCGTTTGACCCAAAACTCATGTTTGGTGGGTTTTTGGCACTTTCATTTTCGGAGGAACGGTGCCGCAAAACTCGCGCAGGAGGGCCGTTTTAACCACTGATGCACCGAAAAACTCATGGTTGAATCTTTCGCAACGGACGCACCCAATCATCTCCGTTTGACCCAAAACTCATGTTTGGTGGGTTTTGGCACTTTCATTTTCGGAGGAACGGTGCCGCAAAACTCGCACAGGAGGGCCATTTTAACCACTGATGCACCGAAAAACTCACGGTTGAATCTTTCAACGGACGCACCCAATCATCTCCGTTTGACCCAAAACTCATGTTTGGTGGGTTTTGGCACTTTCATTTTCGGAGGAACGGTGCCGCAAAACTCGCTCGGGAGGCCATTTTTCTCACTGATTCATCAAAAACATGCAGTTGAATTTTTCACAACGGACGCACCCAATCATCTCCGTTTGACCCAAACTCATGTTTGGTGGGTTTTTGGCACTTTCATTTCGAGGAACGGTGCCGCAAATCTCGCTCTCGCCGTTTTTCTCATAGATTCAAAAAAACGCTTAAATTTTTCACAACGGCACCCAATCATCCCGTTTGACCCAAAACTCATGTTTGGTGGGTTTTTTTGGCACTTTCATTTCTGGTGGAACGGTGCCACAAAACTCGCAGGAGGGCTGTTTTCCACTGATGCACCGAAAAATCACGGTTGAATTTTCACAACGGACGCACCCAATCATCTCCGTTTGACCCAAAACTCATGTTTGGTGGTTTTGGCACTTTCATTTTCGGAGGAACGGTGCGCAAAACTCGCGGGAGGGCCGTTTTTCCACTGATGCACCGAAAAACTCACGTTGAATTTTCGCAACGGACGCACCCAATCATCTCCGTTTGACCCAAAACTCATGTTTGGTGGGTTTTTGGCACTTTCATTTTCGGAGGAACGGTGCCGCAAAACTCGCGCAGGAGGGCCGTTTTAACCACTGATGCACCAAAAACTCACGGTTGAATCTTTCGCAACGGACGCACCCAATCATCTCCGTTTGACCCAAAACTCATGTTTGGTGGGTTTTGGCACTTTCATTTTCGGAGGAACGTGCCGCAAAACTCGCTCGGATGGCCATTTTTCTACTGATCATCAAAACATGCAGTTGAATTTTCACAGACGCACCCAATCATCTCCGTTTGACCCAAA